>WSTJ01000576.1:0-21809 GCA_019623705.1 Ceratobasidium sp. 428 | reverse complement strand
TGTTGATTCGAGGTCGTGCACATTATGATATTCGATGGGATAGCGAACTGAACAGATAGGTTTGTTGTCCTTGTTCGCTTCCCAGAGCTGGGGTGCTTTGATATAGTGATTCACCTGAGGGGTTTTTAATTCAATTTTGGACAGTAACAGGCTCTGCCACTTCCACTCGACTTACCATTTGGTCCCAGGTTTTGGGTATTTTATCGATGCACCTGCCGCATACAAATCTCGACTGCACGACCTGGAGCTCGAGGCGGGTTACGTCAGGCATCCCAAGGTCCGCCAACAGTTGCTTCAAGATCTTTTCAACCTCTACGTTCCGCTCGTACTCCCTTAAATCGAGGTTGCAATCGACGTGTGCTCCGGCATCCTCAAAGTCCCAGTCACACTCGTAGAATTGATCGTAGAGTCGAGTGATTAAAACGGGATAATAAAGGGGTGGGTTTTCCCCATCTGACTCCCGTCGCCGGTTGCACTTGAACACTGTGTCTGCGCGAAGAAGTAGACGCAGATCCCGGGAAATATTTTTGGTGAGCTCGGTACTCCCCTTAACCTTTGATGCTACGAATTAGAGGCGAAGTAAATCTAAAAGAAATGAAATATGCTCACCACGAGCGCGGTCTCTTCATCCGCCGGCCCAGTCGCACCCCAAATTTTCTCTGCAAGCTGCCGCTCGACATCTGCTCTCCACTCTAGTACTTTCTGTTCGATTTGGTCCTTCCGCGCCTCGAGCTCAGACTTCATTTCTTCGACCGTAATCTCCCTCTCGCTCAAGCCATTCAAGCAGTCCCATGTGAGAGCCAATCTTGTACTCGGTATGTAGTCCTTTAGCTTGTAATTGCGCAGTTCAGTAGGTCCACCGTAAGCATGTGTGTTGAATTCATCCAGCTCGGGCGAAGGGGGAAGCTCGACTTTTAAAGCGGCGACGATAGGTTCCAGCGGATGTGCAATATGCCGGGTAGCTTGTACATGTTCGTCCACGCAGCGTAGTCGACCCATTCTTTCCCTCCGCTTGCTTTCCGCAAGCTGTTTCTCGCGGTTATCTTCAAGTAACGCGATTAACTTGGGGCGTATGTTATTCCAGACTACAGAGATGATCAGTTAACTGCGCCTGCTAATAACGCATAGAACTCACTTCGATCTGTAAGAGGCTTTGAAGTTTCCACGAGTGTGTGCCATTGCTTTCGATCTCCAAAATTGAAACGCAAGTCTTCATCTGTCCAGCCCAGCGCTTTGAGGCGCTCAGTAATCCTGCATGCAGTTTTTTATTTATATGAAATCATTCATGGGCAAAAATACTCACGCATGCTTTCTTTGTTGCCTTATGCTACTCAGTTCATCATCCCGAGACTTCTGGACAGACTCCAGGTAATTGTGCAGTTCTTTCCCGTGCTGTGCATTATGCAAGTAAATTCCTGAGAGGCGCACAGAACATTCTGCGTTACATACCTTACGCCTGACCTCCACCAGCTTGCGCTTGTTTGTCTCCCATTTCCCAAGCCCATTTAAATCTCCAGCCTTCTTAAACTCTTGGCATTTGTTGATTACCTCGTCAAACTCTCGTTTCAAGTGAAAATAATTCATCTTTGGGCCTGGAACCCGATGCTCCGACTTTATGTTCATAACTGTGGGATCAAATTAATTGTAAGCCTAGTAGGATGCTGCCTGATGGAAAATAAATGAAAGGCACTGACGGTCAGTTTCATTGATAAGAGTTCTGTCTAGCATTCTCGGATGCTTCCACAGTATGTATTCTTGCAATCTGGTATGTATTAGCATGATACTATTTCCGCATTGCAATGCGTACTCATTTTCCCGACACGAAGCACAAAGCCTAGCGTGTAGCTCCGTGAATGGTTTTCTCGTGGCACTGGCACCGCACAACTTGACATCAGTAAGCCCTTGTTTGCTCTTAGATAGATCGGTACACTCACCGTGCAGTATCTCGTAAACACGAGCACCGCATATTGCGGTTCATTCATCCCAACAGGACACGGGGGCAAACCTGGGACGCTGCTTTCAGCACGTTGCCAGATCTTAACGGATGAGCGATGTAGAAGCATTTTTCGAAAGAATTTGCTGGACCATGACAGCGCGATAAGGTCGCCAGGAGTAAGGTTATGCGCAATCTGTGGCAGATGGTTCCTCGGTAGGGAAGGTGTCCAATAAAAAGTGGGAAGTCCAACTAACCTCAGTGAATATTTCAATCGGCATCTGCATCAGTCCTTTTAGACTGCCCTGCCTGCCGCGGACTCTTTTGCGAAGTCCAACGTCCGCCAAGGTGCTACGGCGTGTCCGTTTCTTGCAGCTTGGAGCTGGAGACTCTTCTCGTCCAGAGCCGTTGGTAGCTATCAATCCACCCGGCACTCCTTCGTGATCTGCTTTTGTCTCGATTCAGCGAGTTCTTTCAAAGATACAGCCTGACTCAAACCTACCGTCGCCGATTTGGTCTTCAACCGGGAGTGGCGAATAAACGACTGAGTTCCTAGCATTAGAAAAGGGTCAGCCAACCGTGAAGACCTGGGTTGGAGAGGGGTAGGATAATCACGGCTGCAGCTCGTGCTCGGGAGACGCCATTGTCATCAACCTAGCACTGGTGCGGTTGTGGTCGATGGCAAGCGCCGCATCACATGATTAAAGTGAAACATCACGTTTGGTTATGTTGACTGATTTGATTTCAAATATGACATCAATGTATGCGCCTTTTGAGTGGCAACCAGCCGCCAATAGATAGGGTTGCCGCGAGACGAGACGATACGAGACGATACAGGGTCTGTCTGGTATCTCATCATGTCTCATCAAATTGGTCAGCGAGACCGCACCCGTCTCGAGGGTTCTTTGATATCAGACTAACCGGAAAGAGTGTGAGTAATGGATATAGAGATAGCATACACAGTCAACCAAGCAGAAAATGAAACATAGAAAGCAATACGAGGTTACATATCAGTGGGCCAAACGGCCGAAGCAGTGGCCGACATTGAGACAAATGTAAATCAAAACAAAGCAAAATGACAACAAGAGTGAATTTATTACGAGTAGAAAAGACAGTAAACAAACGGATTGGTAGCTGTTGCATTCAATCTCCTAGCTTTTGATTCTTAAGCACTGTAGAATAGGTGCTCGTTGAGATGGCGCGGGATTGTACTGCGGGACACTGCGTACTTACCATCCGGCCTTTCGCCCGACAAACTAACGTTGCCCTCAACTGTCATTATATCAACCAAGGGCTACGGAGATATAGCTATAGTGGTGTACTTCAAAAGCATATGTTCTGCTATGTCTATCACCTCGAGGGGCAGTTATTGACGAGCCCGCTCATATACTGGCTGACCGTGTGGCGGTAAACGTTCGCGAGCAATCTCACGTGCCCGTCGTCTCGACCCGTATCATCATCAACAATCCCTGCGTCTCGCCCTGTCTCGCAAGCTAGAAGATTGCACTCGAGACGAGCTGCATATCTGTTGTCTCCATCTCGCGGCAACCCTACCAATAGATACAGATTTGAATGCTTGTTAGACAACGAGCGTATCCTGGTTTTTGTGCTAGTAAACGCGAGCCAATGAATCTCACGGTAATCACAGGTTTCATAACGACGAAGTTGGTGAGACAGTGAGCTGTATTAAAGTTGCGTTCTGGATATCATACTCGGTGCTGCGGACGAAACGTGAAATCAATACTTTCAAAGGTCACCCACAATGGCAGCTTTGCGGGAGTCCTGATGTTCATCCCACACCTTGTTCCATCCATCAGCTGACAAATCCCAAAGAGACTTGGGCCCATAGTGTATTCCCTCAGCTATCTCCCCAACATCGTGCCTTGGTACGAGATCAGTGACACGAACCTTAAATATGGCTGACCTAAAACTCACACGTCCTGCATGTGTACCGCCATATTCTCTTGGCTGAGTCGGATCTCGGACCTTCTATTTGCTTTGCAGAGGAAACAAAGCGGACGACTAAAAGCAGAGCCGTTAATGGAGCTCGTAAGTTCGAGTGCATCCATCTGCAGAGCTTCTTCTTCCGAGAGCAGCTGCACCAATGGCTTGTAGTGAGTCGATTTGAGGTCATGTACGTTCTGAAACACGACTGGATGGCGGGTGGGGTGTTCGCCTTCGAGATCTTTGTCTTTGTTCCAGATTGTAAGCGCCTCGATGTAATGAATAACCTGAAACAGTCATAGTTAGTAAGATTTAATAGATGTTTGAGAACGGGGCGAACTAATAATTTCCACGTTCGAGGGATTTTGCTCGAGCATCTCCCACACGAGAATCTCTTCTTCATAACATTGAGTTCAATCCACGTAACATCCTGCATCCCGAGTTGCTGAAGCAGAGCCTTTACAATCACCTCCGTTTCAATGTCCCGGGTATACAGATCCAAATTGGTTTCTTGGTCGGTGTCTTGGTAAGGTTCGTTTACACGCTCGTTAAGAGGGCTATTGTAAGCAGAAACGAATTCTGGATAATAGAAGAGAGGCTGTATCTTGATGTCGTTCGGTTTGAACAAAGAATCGGCCCGAAGCAAGATGCGAGCGTCTCGAGAGAGATAGGCCGTTGGATCTGTGCTATCTTTAACCTGCATTTATAAGAACAAAGACGAGTTGATAAAGATGAATGAATATTAGGGATCTACCTTGAGGGTAGCGTCTTCCTGAGAGCTCCCAAGACCGAGCCTTTCAACAAGACGCCGCTGAACCGTAGTTCTCCATTCAACAACCTTCTGCAAGATTTGAGGCGTTCGTTCTTCGAGTTTTGCCACTACGTCTTCGATGGGCATTTCCAACTCACTGAGATCATTGAGACCCTCCCACTTGAGCAACGTGTGAGTTCTTGGGAATGGATTGGAAATTTCAATACGACTTTGAAGAATAACCTTAGCCGTTTGCATGGGCGTTAGTCCAACCACATCAGGAGGAGGCGGAACTTCGATTCCGAGAGCGGCAAGAATGAGTTCGAATGGATGTGAGGTATAGCGCATCCGAATCAGAAACTGGTCCACCCGCATGCGTCGCTCGAGTCGCCGTGTTTTCCTATCGTACTCTAGATTGCGCTCGCGGTTTTCTTCCAGCATCAGTGTCAGCTTTGGTTGGAGATTGCTCCATACTACAAAGTAGATGCGTCAATGTTCGTTAGCTATATGCACTTGGGTGTGACTGGTACCTACTTCGATCCGTAAGCGGCTTTGGAACCTCTACCAGCGCGCGCCACGGCTTTCCCGCATCACCGCGAAAAATCATGTCTCGCATTGTCCACCCCAAAGCCTCCAGGCGTTCTTCAATGCTAAGCAAAAAGATTAGGTTGCCTAATTAAAGGCCCCGAACAGACTCGCCTTTCTATCCGTTGTTGACGTATACTATCCAACTCTTCTTCACGCGAGTCATTTTTCTGTAAGAGATAAAAGGCAACCCGAGATGCATGCCATGATACAAATCAGAGGCGGGGCCGCTTGAGTGTGCCTAAGAGACCTACTTGCGCTTGCGCTGACGCTAGTCTCCGCTGATCGTCCTCCCACCGAGTCAATCCTTCCTTATCGCCAGCACCTTGAAATTCCTTCTGTTTTCTATGTAGCTCTACAACGTCGCGTCTAAGGCTGAAGACGGAGTGGTTTGAAGCTCGAGTTTGAGACTTGTTCTTTTTGGGGCGGATATCTGAACAAGTTTATTAAATTTAGTATAACGAGGCCAATCATAACCACCAACTAATGGTATAAGAGACAAATTCGATAGCCGTGTCGTATTTCCGGTTGAGTTGCATCAACCTGTATGAGGGTTAGATGTGTAGCGCATAATAAGAACACGAAGTGTAAACATACTCAGTATCCCGGCAGGAAGAACAAAGTCTAGCGCGTAACCTCAGATCTGGTTTTACTGCCGTACTTGCACCACATAACTGGCTGATCGTGAGATACACGGTTGTTGACGACTATCTCTAGCACTCACTGTACAATTCTTCGAGAACAAAAGCGCAGCATACTGCGGCTCGCAGATTCCCGGCGGACAAGGTGGCAACCCTGGCATGTTGCTCTCCGCACGACGCCATATTTGTACAGCCGAGCGCTGTAGTAACAAGTTGCGGAAATATTTGTTCGATCGCGAGAGAGAAACTAGATCGCCCGGACTGAGGAGATAGGCGATCTAATCAATGCGCAGGGTTCATTAGGCTGAACCAAGTGAACAATTGAAGTTTACATTTACCTCGGTAAAGATATCCAGTGGCATATTCATCAAATCCCTCAGCCCACCCTGCTTCCCTTTGATATACTTCTTGCGGACAGACCGAGTTTCAGGCCTTTTCTCTGCGCGCGCACGCTTCTTGTTCTGAACTAGTGCGTCAGCTTGATTGAGCAAGGTGTTTTGAATCGATTCGTCGCTCGCTACTGCGTTGAATCAAATCGCTTAGTTTGTGTATTGTAGAAATTAGTTAAAAGAGCCCACTAGCATCCTCGTCCGCCACTAGTGCCTCTGGAGGAATAGTTTCAACCACGAAGTGCGACTCAAGTTAGAGTTAAACTCACTCGCGTCCTCCTGTTTAATCATGATAACGGGCACGCTACACTTAGGTTCACGTTATAGAAGTAGTTTTAGTGATGAACAGACGATTGAAACCGAACGACACTGACCCGAGTCAGAGGAGACTGTCGTTCATCACTGCGAACCAATCATACAAGCCCCCTCGATCACATGATTAGATTACGTCACAGGTGGGCGCTACAAGGAACGGACACTTCAGCCGAAGGACCTGACTGGTGACCTACGAATCATGTGTGACCTCATTGGCCGACACAACGTGAGACAGGAATGATACTTAATTGTGCAAAGATTGTCCATGGAGTAAGCTCGAGCATACATCGAGCATATCAAGTAACAAAACATATTCTGAAAAAACAATATTACGAATTCGACGAAGAAGGCCCTCAGGCTGTCGCACGGGCGTCGTGAAACATATCCCACTCTTCACACCATGTACTGTCGGATTCTTTGTGGGCCTCAGCTCCATAGTACACGCGTCCCACAGGCGTCGTGGCATCGTGCCTAGACATATAATTAGCCTCAGGCAGTAATTGACTAGAGCAGTTCTTCCATAGCTTACACTTCTTGCATATGTACAAGCATATCGTCCCGACTAAGTCGCTTGTTACGTCTACCGGTTGCCTCGCAGAGGTAACAATATAGCTTGACATCCGATGCGTTTTCTACAAGCGCAGTCATTTCGGTAGCTTCTTCTTTAGCTAAAAGGCGTATCAACGGCTTGGAGTTCTCGGTTCTTTCGAGGGCGTGTAGGTGCCGCACCAATATGGGATGTCGAACGGGGGGATGGCGGGTGTCGTCCTTTTGAACATCCCAGAACGTAAGCTCTTCCATGTAGTGCCCCAACTAAGTTGGTTCTTCATTAGTAAAAGGTAACAATCTGCGTAAAACGACTTACCATTCTGGTCCATGCTTTGGGTTTCTTGTCGACGCACCTTCCACACACGAACCTAGCTCGTAAAGCTTGGAGTTCGATATGTGAAGCGTCTGGCACATTCAGTTCAAGCAACAGCAGTTTCGCAATCTCCTCCGTCTCGGTGTCTCGGACATATTTGTTCAGGTTCGTTTCTTGGGAGTACCTAGAGTAATCTCCAAATATTGTTTCCTTAAGGCTGTCGGACTTGGAGCTAACAAAGTTCGGATAATAGTCCGGGATCAGTCCCCCGTACGAGGAGGCGGAAAGCACGCGGATTGAGTCCGACATTTCTTGCTTAAATATAGTGTCAGCGCGAAGGAGTAGCCGGGTGTTCCTAGAGAGCTGTGAAGTAGGTTCTGTGGTATCCTTAACCTAAGTACATCTTAGTCGTGACCAGCACTACGATGGATTTGCAAGGATAACTCACCTTGAGGACTACATCCTTGTCATATTCACTA
The DNA here is from genome assembly GCA_019623705.1 of Ceratobasidium sp. 428. Lineage (NCBI taxonomy): Eukaryota > Fungi > Basidiomycota > Agaricomycetes > Cantharellales > Ceratobasidiaceae > Ceratobasidium > Ceratobasidium sp. 428. Next base: position 13,910 of record WSTJ01000576.1, on the reverse strand, counting down.
GTTTCAGACGTAAGCCTCTGAACTAGGTGTCGCTCAGTCAAAGTTCTCCACTCCAACACCTTCTCCTCGATCTCCTCTTTCCGCTCTTCTAGTTTAGCCCCTACCTCTTCGAGACTCATTTCTACCTCGCTAAGGTCACGCAGGCAGTCCCATTCGAGCATAGCCTGGGGTTTCGGGAACGGATTCGGCGTTTCCGGGGATGTCTTTTGTAAGACGAGTGACTTGATCATGCCAGAACGGTTGGTCAAGTCAGGAGGGAGAGGAGTCGGAACACCAAGTGCCTCGAAGATGGTCTCGAAAGGATGTGCTGTATACTTCATATGCAGCAAGAATTTATCCACCAGCGCGCGGCGTAGGAGTCGCTGATGCTTCTTCTCGTTCGTTATGTTCCGCTCACGATTCTCCTCTAGCATCTGAGTAAGCTTGGGCAAGATGTTGGTCCAGACTACACATTGTATGGATCAGTGGTATGTCAAGGAGTAAATAAGCAAACATACTACGATCGGTGAGAGGCTTTGGAGCATCAACCAAGGCGCTCCACGACTTGACCAGTGGCACATCAAAACTCATATCTTTGTCCGTCCAGCCTAAGGCCTTTAAGCGCTCGACAATACTGGACATAATTAGCACGAAAAAATTCGACACTAGCTCTATGTCGACCCACTTTGTTCGCCTTTGTTGTTTCATGTTATCTAAGTCCGCTTCGCGCGAGAGCTCCGACTCCTCAATATATCTTATCAGTAGTTTGGCATGCTAGTTGGGAGCGTTGGTGTAAGATAGTAGCTAAGAGTGCATAAAAACTCACTTCGATCCTCGATAGTACTGCCGCCTTCTTCTCCTTCTCCCACTTATCCAAGCCTTTCTGATCTTTCGTGCGGCGAAATTGATCTTGCTTCGCACGCACCTCTTCAACCTCATGCTTCAGACCAAAGACCGAGTGTATAGAAAGCCGAGGTTGCGACTTCTCTCTTTTAGGCCGGGTATCTGATCGACGGGCGCATGAGTAAAAGTCACAATTGTACGGAGGAGACTGACGTGTAGAGTAACGAACAAGTTCGAAGTTAACTGACGAGCGGCTTGTATTCAGTACCTGAAGTCTACGGACCATGTCAAAGTGTCACCGAACTACGGAGCACGAACTTACTGAGTATCTCGGCACGCGCTACAGAGCCGAACAGCGAGGTGGGCGTCCACCTTGGCCGTCGCACCCGCGCCACACAACTAGTGATTGTCAGTGCCAACCTTTTTGTGGACGAACCTGCCTTCCACTCACAGTGCAGTGCTTTGAGAACATGAGTGCAGCATACTGAGGTTCGCACATGTCCGGCGGGCAGGGTGGCAACCCAGGCACACTACTCTCAGCGCGGCGCCACATTTGCACGGCTGAACGTTGGAGTAGCATGCTTCGGAAGAACTTGCTCGATCGAGTGAGTGAGAGTAAGTCGCCAGGAGTAAGCAGGTAGGCGATCTATCGGTATCATCACGAGAGTGTATAATTTCAAGCCTGAAGTATTCTAACTACCAAACTCACCTCGTTAAAAATCTCGATTGGCATCTTCATTAGACCTCGCAACCCGCCCTGCTTGCCTCGTACATACTTCTTTGGACGGTTCTTCGCCGTTACTTGATTAGAGCGTGCACGCTTTTTGCTTGGAGCCAGAACATCGTCTTGCTCGGATAAGATCCCTTCCTCATCCGACTCAACATCCACTGAGCCACCTGAGATCTAGTTGTCAACTCGGCTGAAGCTGAGAGAATTAGCGCTGGAATCACCATTCTCGTTATATTTCTTCTCGGAAACATCTAAAGCTTCTGGTTGAGCCCACACTAGCAGTCAAAAGTTGGGTACATCTCACCAATGGGACTCTCCCTGGTTACCGTGGCGGGAGTACGATTCGATCTAAATGATTATCGAAAAATTAAATTCATCAAATATTCACGAAATATACGAGAAATGTACCTCCTAGTGGAGACCATTACTGATCAAGCTTTATGATTCTTATAACTCTAAAGTCAAAAGGACACAAGCGGATTTCGAAGGAGAAGCAGAGGAGATGTCCAGTAGCCAGGGCCAGGATCATGTGATTACGTAGCCATGGACGTTACGGTACTGTACAGTTTCAAGCCTGAAATCTCAGCCGCGTACGGTCGCGGCGACGTGGGCTGCTGGCTCACCCCAACGTGCCTCGCGATGATCTATCAGAAAGCAAATCACCTAGAGATGGTGATATACCGGACTACCATAAATTCAATAAATAAACTTATGATAAGGAAGGCACATGGATATGTCTTTGACTCATCATACATCATAGTCAGACACGATCTTGAGCTTCTGGAATTAAAAACAGCGTACAGACAGTCCAGCTTACCCGTTTTAACCCATTATCCGGTTACTGGATACCATGCAGCCCAGCGTCAACCACAGCCTTGACCTTGCAGGAAAATAAAGTGGGCTGACAAGGCACGATGGTGGTCTTGCAACAGGGTTTCCCAAGAGACAAAAAGCACGCGATCAAAGGCTTAAAAACTTATACTAATGGCTTGGTCCGCTTATCTGAGTGAGTAAGATCAAACCATTCAGAGTAGTACTCTCGGAAAAAACAACATTTGAACCGTGTCAAATCACTGGCGCATTGATTCTAAAGTATTGGGCGAAACGTATCAGACTAGTTTGAGCGTACCGAGAGCCAAGATGGCCGGCGACCTTAGTGTATGCGTTCAGTCTATTACTGCTGTGTCTTTGCATGTTTCGAGTATTGCTATCGCAGCCTGATCCCTAGGTTCAATACTGCATCTGAAAGGCCTCGGTTCGCTAAGTCAAAGTCGATTTCTCAGCTACTGAGTTAAATAGACGTCGCTACACTCACAATGGTCCGTACGGGGTGAACATCCTCCAAACTTCTTGTCCACATTTCTCTACCTCCCGCATCGTCTCATCCCCTGCTGTGATATTAAACACGCTTATAAACGCGGCACACATCGTGAACACCCCATTCTCTCCAACATGTAGTCCGGGGCAGATGCGTCGACCGAAACCAAAAATATACCGGCGAGGATCCGGGTCGGGTGTTTGCTTGAGGAAGCGGGGGGGATCGAACTTGTGTGGATCTGGGTACATTTCAGGTTCATGCATAACCGCCCTAGTAGGTTACATTCTCAGTTCTATTCAATAATTTGTATGAAGCTGCCGCACCATATATTCCCTTCGATAGTGGTACCTTTTTTGATCTTGTAGCCTCGTATCTCTATATCCTCGGCTGCACAGCGAGGCAGGCCTAACTCATCGTAAAAACGAAATCAGTGCCATAGTATTTATGAACGAACACGGAGGAACTTACAAAGCGGAAAGACGGGAAAACACCTGAATACTTCTTGCAGCACTGCATTCATATAAGGTAGAGCTTCACGATCATTCAAGTTCGGGAGCCGGTCACGTCCAACTTGAGTATCAAGTTCAGCCTGCACTTTGACAGCGATATCGGGGTAAATGCACATCGCAAATATAAAGCTATGCACAAGGGCCGTAGTCTGGTCGCACGGAGCTCATGTATGCGATCTTGAGACAACTTAGTTGTAGATTACTTACCGTAGTTGAACCAGCTAGTAGTTAAGATATAGAGATTAGAAAAAATTATTCTACCACTAATATAGTACCTACCAGCAAACATCGCCTGTGCAGTCCACTTGACAAGTTCGACGTCTTCCTCACTCGCGTTAATTCCACCCTTCGACTCGAGTAGCTTCGAGGAGTACGAGGGTCTTTCAACTGTACCTTGACTCTATTTAAACCAGGCATCAGAACCAGGCACGACAACGGAGGAGAAACTAGCATAGACTTACCACGTCCTTCAGTATTGGCGCAAAGGGCTCATTCGCAACTAGAACCCGTTGCTTACGACGGTAGAGGGCTTCGCGCTTGAATCCAGCACCAGGGAACCACGCGGGTACGTAGCGTACTTGTGGATTCGTCAATAAATCTGTAAGTTGGTGTGTCGCGAATGGAAACTCACGTATTGGAAAGTCGTTCACCCAAAAGTGTTTGGCGAATCCAAATAAGACGAACTCTGCCTGACGCTTGATGATTACTAACATAGGGTCGTTTTCAACCACGACATGCCCATAAGTCATACGTATGATGAAACGGCCGATCGCGTCTTGGATAGACGCCAGCAGTGGCACCGAACGGTTTGGCTCCTTTTCGATATCGTGATCTTTGAGGCGATTCATAATACCCCGCAAGAAGAATGCTGAGGTAGCCGTATGAAGGTCGGTGTACGAGAGTGCAGCTGTCGGATGTAGAGCTGATGCCATGACGCGACGGCACTTTTTGTGCCACTCGTCATGGTTCCGGAATGTAATCGCTTCAACAAGATTGGTCCTGCGGACAACTTGAAGTTAGCTAGAGAATGTGTATTAAAGCAAAGCTTCTCACATCTCAAGGAGCATCACATTCCGGGGACGAGACGCCGATGCAACTGACTGTTTCTCTAATACTTCTGTAATCGCTTGCGAGCTGCTCAAGACCACAACGGTCTTGAAAGGCGTTGAAAGTTCAATAACATCTCCTGGAGCGATGTAGAATCTTATTTAGTTCAGTTGAGTTCATTGAGCACTTGCTTACCGTATAAGGACTTGTATTTCTCTGCCATGAGCATACTCCGCCAGGGGCTCCCCAGTAAATGCTGATTCTTGAAGAACCAGTGACCAGGTATCGTAGGCGGTGACACACGAGTACGTGACTTAAGGTAGAGAGCAATAGCGGCTATAATAAGTGCGACAGCAGGCGGAGTATAGGGAATCATGTCCCGGGTGAACAGCTGCTGAGAGATGATAGCAGGTAGGGATAGTGTATGCATCGTGTGAGGTAATTGAGTTATCGTGGACCAAGCATCGACACGGATCGTTTTATAGCACACCAAACTTATCCATCATCGAATACGGCGACCCTCAGCGATAGAACTGGAAGATAAGCATATGCACCCATCACACTGGAATGCGAACGGCGGGCTGATCGGTCTGTAGATCGCAACGTGCCCCGCAGCTACGTCTACTCAAGAAGCTTCGACCCAAGAACTTCGTGCTGGGCGATAAAGATAGTTCATACCATATGGGTTAACATGAATCGTTCAGGTGTGGATGTCCATAGATTGTCGGGGTCATAATTCGAAGTCAGAAGAACGAAGTCAGGAAGAACGAGGCGTGAGACACAACCACGTGATGCCTCATGATTTACTTCCAATTTGGTCTAATTTAGAAATAAGAAATTAGCAAATCCTCGTTCGCTTAAGTTCAATCGTATACGAATATTTTGGATTGAGAGTGCACAACATACAAGTGAAAAGAGAAGGAAAAGACTACTCAATTGTTTCAGCTCTAGACGGGACGTTTTGGTGCCTATGCAGCCCCGGCCGTCACTACGTTATCCACACTCGACGAGATCTTGGGGCCCGGTACGAATGCACGCGTGCATTGAGCCATCGTGACAGAACTGGCGGACCTATATTAGTACATAGTCTCAAATATTGGGCCAGATGGACTCACGCTCTCGAGATGGGATCCGTCATATAAAAGTTCTTGATAACCTTTTCAAACGCACCCCCCTTCCCAGTCTCCTTATTCTGCGCAAACAAGTTCAACCCAACCTGCGCAACTCCCAACGACGTCTTTTCTGCAACATCATACCGGACCAACGTCGGCGAGATATCCCACATCCGGTCACGCAGCGTTAGCACATCGCCGTACGGCAACGGCGATCCGACCACCTCGGACAACGCCCTCAAAATCTTCCAGTCCTCGCGCGCAGCGCCAGGGGGAGGAACAGCCGCGCGGCCGATTTGGGCTCGGCCTTCGGTGTTGACCCAGGTTGTGCTCTTCTCGGTGTACGCGGCAGCGGGAAGACATACGTCCGCGAGCTGAGCGCCTACGTCTCCGTGATGCCCTTGGTATACGACAAACGCGCCAGCCGGGATCGAGGAAGGTGTAATGTCATCAGCGTTGAGAAGGTAGATGAACTTGGGAGTCGTCTTGGAGGGTATGGCGGTATAACCAATGTCGTATGCAGCCGTGCGAGAGGCACCCTAAACAAGGCTAAATGAATCTCGGTCCGAGGATATGACATTTAAACTCACACGTTGGAGGACGTTGAAGCCATTCCACTCCTCAGTCAAGAACCGCGCCTTTTGCTTCTCACTAGACACATATCGAGCGACTGTGGCTAGAACCTGAGCACCAGCCGCAGACTCGGTCACACCACTTCCAACGATGATCAGAGGTTTCTTGGCATTAGCCCAAGCCTTGGCGAATTCGCCTGCAAACTTGTACTTTAATAACTGGCGAGATCTTGCAAAGTAACGAGCACGCACCTTGAGCGTTGCCGTTGATGAATTTATCAAGGGCAGCAGCGTCCTTGCCAAGCCATTCATGTCGGTAACTTAGATCAGCCTGCTCCCCAATCAAGCCGACTTCGACCTGGATAATCTTGAGAAAAGCGTAGGTTACCATAGGACGAATCAACGTACCTGAGCATGCAACCACCGCTTCCTGATCCTCGAGTTCATAACAGCCGCCTCATGCCTCGGGTTTGTTCCTACCAGCAAAATCGCATCTGCCTCGCTCAATCCCTGGATCGTAGAGTTGAACAAGTAATTTGAGCGCACGTCTACGCTTGGGCTGGCGGCGCCTTGTAATGTAGAGTCCGTAACGAGATTATCCGAGCCGAGTCGATTCACTAGGTCCTTGAGCGCGATAAGAGCCTCCGTATCAGCCAAAGCGCCCGCTACACCCTGGATCTCTTCCGCACTAGCACCGCTACTCTTCAATCCGTCCGCGATCGTAGTCAACGCCTCCTCCCATCCAACACTCACGAACCGATCGCCTTGACGCACGAGTGGAGTCGTAAGACGCTGCTGACGTAGACCATCGTACGCGAATCGAGCCTTGTCAGATATCCATTCTTCATTTACATCGTCATTGGTCCGAGGCTGGACGCGCATAACCTGTACACCACGCGAGTCCACTCGGATATTCGACCCAACCGCATCGAGCACGTCCACCGACTCGGTATTCTTCAGTTCCCACGGCCGTGCATGGAACGCGTACGGCTTGCTCGTTAGCGCGCCGACCGGACAGAGATCGATTATGTTCCCGCTCAACTCCGAGTTCATCGTCTTCTCGACGTACATCCCGATCTGCATGTCGTTTCCTCGTCCGGTCGTACCGAGATCTTCGACGCCGGCAACATCGTTGGCGAATCGGACGCAACGTGTGCATTGGATACATCGGTTCATCGAGGTTTTGACGAGCGGGCCGAGATCCTTGTTTTCTACCGCGCGTTTACCGACAATCTCATGGAAGCGCGTGCGATCTGCGCCGTATCGCATCGACTGGTCCTGAAGATCGCATTCACCTCCTTGGTCGCAGATGGGACAATCGAGTGGATGATTTGAGAGCAGGAATTCCATTACGCCTTCTCGAGCTTCGTGAACGGCTGGGGTGTTGGTGAAGACTTTTGAGCCTGGCATAGCTGGCATCGCACTAGTAAAAACAATAAGTAGAGCTAATATTACATGGATCGGCCCAATTTACCATGATGCGACCGGCTTTGGAGAGCGTTCAACTTCAACTAGACACATGCTAACAATACCATGAATGAGGGCAGAGACTCTCAGAATGACGAATCACATACCGGCAATTACCAGCGATCGCCAGACTGGGAACCACTCATTATTAGTTTAATCCGGGATGCGTTTTACGGTCCAGTGTACCTACCGATCGTGATAGCAGAATCTGCGAAATTCAGCGTCAGTACTTGCCCAACGAGATTAAGGCGATCGTAAACTGACCGTGGAACATTCGAGCCCGCTGCCTCACAAGCCTGAATTAAAGCCGTGCCTAGCAGCTTATTAGCCTCGTACTAGTCAATTTATCCTTCTGGACACACCTGGGGGAACGGTAACCTCCTTCCCATCAATAGTTAATGTGATATCCTGTCTCCTTGTTGACGAGGAAGCAAACGTGCGGGCAGCTGGTTCATATTAAATTTAAGCTTGATGATTAAATTAAATTGATCTACCTTGGACGGCCAATCTCTGTGCCGGGCTTCGGGCCGCCGACGATGCTAGACGCAGCATAGCTAACGAGTGGTTGGATTACTTGCTGTCGTCGGCAATCGCTCCTTCTCCATTGGCCGGATGCAAACTGGTCCCGGCGGATGACCCTGAGTCAAGCGCCTGGACCTCCACTCGCTACAGGCCAAGCTGCCGGCGCTCTCAACCACCATCAGCACTGCTGTCTCTGATGTTATCGGACAACTGCCCGCAGTATCTTCAGAGCCCCACATTGCTGTGCTACTAATGCGATGATATTATCATGGAAATCTACGGCATTGATGCCATATATGTCTGGTAACCGCTTGGAAGCTGGTTCTTACTTCAATGGCCGAACCGCCCGTTTTGCTGTCTGGGAACTTCGGCTCGGCATCCCCAATTGGATCTGCTGACGTATGCTGATCGGCCAGCGTCCCCATAACCGAGTATCACAGCCTCAATATAGCCTGGGTCTGGTTGTCAGCGCCTGCAGAAGCTTACACACGACAGCTGTTGTCGCTATAAAGCACTCCACTCTAAGGTCTTCTGTCTGCTACCGCTGCAATGTTCTCCACCTTGACATATCCTGTTGAACAACCTTACCGTCTGCGATGGATCACCGAAATATTTTATGCGGGCTCTACAGTGCTGATCCTTCTCCTTGTACTTATCAATGGTTTGTGCGCTCTAGTGAATAACCTGTTGATTGCTCAAACATCGTACAGTGGTCCTCGTGGGCTATGATTCTGTCACTGTCATGATATCTGATCCTAATATCACCGACTACGAACAATGGTGGGCTCCAAAGAGCCTTCCTAGTGCTCTAAAGATACGGACAAAACCGGGAGAGTGCGACGAAGCACAGCTTCCCGAAAATACGCCACTTCGAAGCAATTCTTCTTTGCCATTTTTTCCTTATCGTAAGTAAGCCGTTCAGAAGTCCAACAGATAATATCCAACCTCTTTTCTAGTACTTCAGAACAATTTTGTTCAACACGATCCAGCAGCAGATCTGCAGAGTCTTCGGAGAACGACGCCCTACAAGGCCAATCCGCTAGATATATGTCGTGTGCAAACCATGACGTTAACGATGGAGCCCAAGATCCTGTCATTTGTAGTGACGGTGTGTAGACCTAGCGTCCTTGAATGCTCGGTGGCTTACTAGTACTCTAGTCTACACTCCTATGCGACCCAACGGGCGACCCTCCACGAGCCCGTCGATTTAAAACATCTTTCAGGCGCACAGACTCTCCTCGCTTCCGCCCAGATTCCATTCTCGAATACATGGCATACATGGCATCGCCCAACGAGACCGACTCGAACGTGTACCAAAAGATCAGCCGAGACGGCCCCCCTAGGGACCCCTATCTCAACGTCCTTGGTGTTATCGACGCGTTGGCTAGCGATCTGATTCGTACCATGGTGATGCGCAAGGTTACTTGGTTCTATGTCAACTCCACTACCCAACCTCCGGTTCCAGAGCTGGGTTCCCTTGCTTGGGACCCTGAGCTAGATGACCGGGTTCCGACAGACATCTCACGACTGGGTGAGAGTTGGAAAACGTACCAAGACGGATATTGGTACGAGGGCGTCTACATCCGTGGTATCAGAACCACCATTGTCAATCTGTTTGTCGCTTTACGAGATGCGATCCAGTGAGTATGGTACTACGCATATATACCACTCAGATTGCTGACTCTAACAGCCTTGATGTCGGATACGTCGCACCCACAAACATATATACGAACAAGACAGCCTTCAACAATATGATTACAGTAGACGACTATCGCTCCGACACGCTTGTTCCCCTCATGTACACGTATTTCGCCGACGACGCGAGGACCAGTACAACCTGCTCCTGGGGCTGGGGGTGTACGCCCAACTTCAACATCTCCTGGGCCCAAGCGCTCACATCCACAAGCAACCCCGTCAATAATATTACTCTGCCGATCACTCTTCCATCACCGCTCCCTCCTTCCGTCATCGACATGGTATATCTATGTCCTCAGTACCAAATAAAATCCTGGGGAAGTTTGGTTATAGACGTCTTTACAGGTACGTCCTGGTCGCCTATACAAATGCAGCAGGTTGACTAAATACACTGATCTTTGTAGGTACATTTACGATGTACGTGACTCTGTACGGGATTTTTGTTTGGGTCGCTTCCAGCCTCGATCGCAAGCGCAGAGGCCCTCAGCCTTGGGAGCGGTTCATGAGCCAGCGGTATTCTGACCTCCATAGCGGGATGCGGGTTAGGCAGTCTGCTTCTCGAACCTCTGGCTATTCCTCGATGCCGTATACGCCGGAGTATGAGGATGACGAGAAGCGGTTGCTTGACGAGGATTCAGAGAAAAGGGCCTGAAGCGGCAACCACCGCTGGTTGGTCCGTTCGGGTTTCGTGTATATTTTATCTGTTTATCGGTAGACGAATTTCTGCTCAATATATTGAATCCAGAATCTTACCTGCAAGCTCTCCACCAGCTGCTTCTGCGAAACAAACTTCCAAGTGACTTCGGATCGGAGATTCAAGGAATGTATGCGCGAGCATTTATTCAGAATCCGTGATATCTTTTCATCCAATTTCTCAGGCGCTATAGGGACTAAGTAATCTCCAGTACTCCAGTCTTATACGCTAGTATTCGCGCAATACGGCGAGGTCCAGCGTTTATCTCTTAGGCGTACGTAATCTAAAAATAGATATCTGGATAAAGGTACGTATCCCCTATCTTTCTCCGAGAGTCACGTGTAGAACTAGGATAAGCAATCCGAATCCCGGAATCTGGAGTGTACCGGTCCGGGCGCTCGATACACGAGTCTTGTGTGCCTGCGGACGCTATTTACCGCCCCGGTAGTGTGCCTGCCGTGCCAAGCAAGCGCTAACTCTCGCTACAAGAACTATGGCCCAAAATAACAAGCCCTCCTCACCTATCCTACACTCCAAGAGCCTTGGCTTTCTTGATGCGGCCCGCTACTATGTTTTCCGCCCTCACCTATCCTGTCAGACAACCATACCGTATTCGATGGATTACCGAAATCTTTTACGGGGTCTCGGCGGTTGTGATCGTGCTGCTGGTGATATTCAACTGTTCGTGACTGTGATTTTAGGCTATCTAGCTGGATGCTGATATAAATGTCCTTGTAGTGATAGTATCGGGATACAATACGGTTACTGTCGTTGTGGCGAATCCTAATATCACAGACCCAAAGTGGTGGGCTCCCAGCTGGGTCCCCAAGGGTTTGAGAGTTATAAGGACAGCGCCCGGTGAATGTGAGCCAGCAGTGTTGCCTGTTAACACAGAGCTTCGCACAAACTCCTCGCTACCACTATTCACATACAGTAAGCTATTCTCACAGTGTGGACGAACTCGCAGCTGACTTATGAGTCTTCAGCGCTTTTGAATACGTATGGCGAGCATGAACTGGCACATGCGCCCTACAAGGCAAATCCGCTAGATTCGTGTCGGGTTCAAGATATGGAGATGTTAATAGAGACCAAGGCCATTGCTCTTGAAGTTACAGTAAGCAACCGAGTTTATTCTATTTCATTTGGCTTAAGTTAGTCGCAAGGCTCGAGTCTGGTGCGATATAGCCTCGAACACTACACGATCACGCCAGTTCGAAGTGCGCTTCAAAAATACCCAGGACTCCCGATTCCGAGATGACACCATTGCCGAATACATGGCGGATCGACACAACGCTGGTGACTCCACACACGAGCAAATCAGTCAAGCTGGTCCTACAAAGGACCCCATTCTTAACGTTGTTGGAGTTGTCGACGTTTTAAGTAGCGATTTAACCCAGATACTGCGGATGCAATGGATAACTTGGCCGATTAATGATAATTATCCTGAGATGGGGTACGTGTCTTGGAATGCTACATCTGAAACACCACACAGTACCTCAGCTCTCGAGTTTGGAGCACTCGATGCGTCAGACGGCCATTACGTTACCACTGACCAGGATATAATATCGTATTTCCTCGATATGAACATCACAATGGCGAATCTTTTTATAGCTATACGGGATGCAATCCAGTTAGTATAACTGCGCACACATTCTTTCAAGCGTGCTCACTATTTCTGGGGTAGCCTCGACCTAGGCTACATCACTCCTGCGAATATCTATGTCAACAGGACGATGTTTAACACCCTCGTCGTCCCGGACGATTACTATGCCAAAGTCGGTTCCCGCATCCCCCCCAGTCATCCTGATGCCCATGATTATAGGGCGCCGTCCTGGGGATGGGGGTCTGCCCCCAGTCCCAACGCCTCATGGGCGCAAGCATTTGCGTCTACCAACCAGCCTGTCAACAACATAACTCTACCGATTATCTTGCCATCACCCAATCCTCCCACGGTGATTGATATAATGTACCTATGCCCGCAGTACCAGCTCAAGTCTTGGGGGAGTTTATTCATGGCATTGTTCACAGGTAATGTTGGCTGTCTTTTTGGTCCAACAAACGGAGAATAACACATTCTAACTCTCAGGAACTTTCGCCATGTATGCGTCTTTTTACGGACTGTTTGCTTGGCTCGGACCCATGCTTGATCGGGAGCGTAACGGGCCACAGCCTCTGGAGCTCCTCGTCGATCAACGCAATCTTGAATCCGCTTAAGGAACATCATCCATTAGTTATGGATCCCAGCTCCGGTGAATCATTACTGGACATTGGAGGCTCCGCTCGGGAGCATTTGTTGGCTTGCGCCTGGAGGATAGTTACGGCGTAACAGGCTCGGGGCTGTTTTATTGGGTTCCTCTTTTAATCTGTTTGTACGCAATGTACTTGGATCTTGCCATGAGTTTACCTGTATGTATCTTCAATTGTCGCTTTTCCGGCAAAATAAATCCGCACTCAATTTTACTTAGCAGCCTTTCACAGTTATCTCCTCAGCGTCGTGCTCTCTCGTTCTCTGCGTCAAATCTTTGAATAAGTAAATGAGCGGCCCGATGGTTGGTTAGATCAACTTCAGTGTGAGCTCGAGGCCCTATCGTAACCCTGCCCTGTTCAGCCTTCGCTTCAGACTAGATTGCACTGGGAGCCCAGGGCTCATTCCAGATTCAGAAAACAGTGGCGCCTGCTCAAACCTTGTAAGAACTTCGCTCATTAAATGACATATCTCGACAACGAGGGGCCCATGCAAGACGGAAAACGCGCCATCATTATCGCACAAAAATGATGCGCAAAACGATCCCCTTTATTTAAGAAAACAATAAAATCTATAATCTTACCTATACCCGTTATGCGTCGTTTTCGTAGCCAGACCCCTCAAATCAACGCTGGTACCAGATTACGGGCATGTATGCGCGAGCATGTGTCCGGGAGACCAGGGTGCATTGCCCTATTCACTGCTTCTACTTCTCGAACGCCGTATGATCTAGCTATTCTCAACCCTCTTTGATCTTCTCAGAGAACTGAAAGCTACGCACTTCATTAATCTAGCACTCTTCTCAGGTGGATATAGTTCACTGAAGAGCGTATATCGGATAAACATCGCCCCTATCTTCTCAACTCACATGCAGAGTGGACCGGATAGGAAGGTCAAACCCCGGAGTCTAGAGCTCGCTGGTCTTGGCGCTCGATGCACAAGAGTCTCGTGCTCTAGCGGGCGCTATTTACCGCTCCGGTAGTGGATCTTCCGTGCCTAGTAGGCGCTAACTTGGATCACAAAAATTCTCGGTAGATGCCCAGTCTCCCTCACCTTGCGTCGCCAACGCTAGACATCCTCCAACAATTGATTTTCGCTAACTCCGACATCCATTTCTCTGTGCAGTTCTATGCTCTCTGTGCTTACTTATCCTGTAGAACAGCCATACCGCATACGA
>WSTJ01000575.1:0-21819 GCA_019623705.1 Ceratobasidium sp. 428 | reverse complement strand
CAGCTTGTTAGTTATTCGTATTTTGTCACTCGATGTGTTATGCACCAGCGTCCTCTTTCTCTCCAATCCTTATTTCTGGCGTGCTCGTCTTTTACTTCATACAACCGCCTTCTTTTGTAGCTAGCGGTAGCTAGAATCGATATGCTCTTTATTCTATATTTCCCGGCTATTTTGGTCTACGTTTGTTAGCTACAACGGTTAGAATTGATGAGTAGTATTGTACATAGTGTGACAGGGACAGTTTCTTCGATGTCAACGCAATCAGGACAGTAACAAAGTAAGTACATACGGTGCTAATGTTGGTAGAACAAGCGAACGTACCTTACGCGAACGCATATACCGAGGTCTAATACACGTTGTGTCGAACGTCTTCCAGAGGAATTTTAGTCATGTTTCTCACTTGTTCGTAGGGAGACCCTAAAGACCTCTGAACACACATTTCACGAACCTTGGTTCGGACAACGATATGGGATCAAGGCCGGCAATACATGAAGCTCCGTTGGAGCATCTGACCTTTGTTGGTAAGAATATTCCTGTAACCTCCCGGCTGAAGGATTTACCCACGTCGCACCATGTCTTTTGTACACGTGCCCTACAACAAATTGCATACATACCCACAATATTTGTCGTACCCGAACATTCTGCAAGCATACTTTTCCAGATCTGGCTTACACGTTAAGCTCCACATTTGTACAACATTTTTCAAAAATACTCCTTCCACAAAATTTTCGCCCAGTTGTGTAGGTTTAAGGCTACTCACTTTCTTGACCAGACTCCAATTATTAATGGCATGGTACCCTTGTACAAGCCGTTGAATCATCAGGAAAACGGGATTCCGCCAGTGAGCACTCAAAAAACGCATTGAGACGATTGAGCGTACTGAAATGAATCGTCCGAATATGAACCTCAATGAGCAGCTCGACCATCACAATACATTTGCAATTGTGAGTAAAATTGTGAATTCACCGTTATTTTTTCAAAAAAAGCTCAGCAATCGACTCACCGCCTCAAAACACCCCAGCGGGAGTTTGTGCCGCCTGGAACGTGAAGTAAACAGACCAAAAAACCCATTCAAGTTGCGGGCAAAGGTGGCCATTTAAGCGCCGATATTATGCAATCGCCTTTTTAGGTTAGTAGTTTGATGGTCGTGATGGTTGAGCACTCATTGATGCTCATATTCGGACAATTCATTTCAGTACGCTCAATCGTCTCAATGCGTTTTTTGAGTGCTCACTGGCGGAATCCCGTTTTCCTGATGATACTCCGAGAGCGCAGCGTCGCGAGTCGCTAATCGTTGACTACGCAATCAGGCTTGGTATCCAATTGCAGAGCACGTACCGTTTCAGCTACAATGTCCGCGCGCGCCGCGTCGCGAATAGCGATCTTCAATACTCGTTGTATCCCGACATTGCAGGCTTGAAATAACCGGTGCATCCGGCTGGGATTATTGTACTCGCTTTTGTTCTACGCGAAGTACTTCTATCTTGTGTGTATCGTATTGACATGTATCGCACCTATTGTGTATCTCGCAGTTACACTGCTTCGATTGATCCGTCCACATTGTGTATGAACCGATGTACACACATCGTATATCTACAACGATCTAGCTCCTAGCATGCCTACCCCGAGAGTCCGACATGCACTCCCATTCCACTACGCTTCTCCTTCTTTTATAAGGACCAATTTAGTGTCAATCCAAGGATAGTTCTCCTGCGTCTACTTAAGGAACTTTTCCGAATGATGTACGGACCAGCAATTGATCTGTAGAATGCATCGCTGAGAGTCGGGTAAACCGTGGCGTTTGCGCTCAGTATTGTAGTGGGGAACAAGAATGTTAGTGACACAGGATTTCATGGTTTTGAAAGTCGACCAGTAGCTGTCTGCATTCAAGAATTCAAACTGAAAGATAAGATGAGTTGCCTCAAAATAGCCAGGAGACAAAGAATCAAGTAGAGAGTGCTTCAATCGCCCGGAATAAATTGCCTGGAATGGCAGTACTTTGCCAGAGAGTGATACAGCAACCATAAGTGTAAGTGCACGCTTGTCCTGAATCCCTAGTCTGGACCTGCAGGATATACTCGGATGCGATGTCCAGAGTTAAGCGGAGTTTAATGACAATCAGTTGTAATTGGAGTCTACATTCCATTACTCCAAAATCTAATCAATCTGGACATTGCATCCAGTTAGGACTCGCAGGTCCAGAATCCCTCCCACTTATTCTCTCCTGCTCAGGAGGGAGTCTGGTTTACCTAACTACTCAATCCCAACAACGCTGACTTGCCGTTCTCCGGTTGTATTCCGCGTCTTCTTATCGCACACAGCACACGCCATTCGTAGCAACGCATCAAGTAGAGTCTTGTCAAGGTCTGGTGGGTGTTTTTCGGCAGCGCGCGTAGCTTTTTGAATGGACCATCCAAACTCTCGATGGAGAAAGCGGCAAACAAAATGCTCAGAGCATCGGAACTTACAGCCAGATGTAGTAGTACGAGTGAAAGCGTCAGGGATAAAGTGCTGAATGACGCCAACCGCGTCTGCAAAGCGGGCTTTTCTCGTTGAGAACAGGCTCTGTGGTGAGTGCTCTGTATTGTACCGGAGCACATACAACATCTAGTCTGGTTCTCAAAAGGTACGGCAACCCCAATTGGGGAGCTCATGATTATTGTGAGCACCCGATCGGCGCTCAACAATCCTCACTGATGCTCATAGGAAGCTCATGGAGCTTGTAAGCGTAGCGATGTGCGGCTCATGAGCTTCATGAGCCGTATGTAGGTTGCTTGTTAGAGCTCAAAGGCCCAAAATGAGGGCTTGCGAGTCCCATAGAGCGACGCATTTAATTCAAAATTGATATATTTTAACGTACATGTTGTACGCATAAACAAAGCAACGGCAAGTATGTATATCCTTACGTGCGGCTACATACACATATTATACGATTGACAAACATGTACGGGTGAAATAAGCGTTAAGCACCAAACGGATGGGACGGCTCACAATATATAAGTTGTTCAGTTTGCCGTGGTGCGCCCATTGATTGTTGACAAAACATCTTGTAAGCGATTAGATAGCAAGCTTGGTGAGAGGTATAAATACTATCTATGTAGATATGGGCGTATAATGTTGATGTGTCGTGTCGTGTCAACCTGGTGTGCGCCAAAGGTAAAAACCTGTGGGCGCACGAAGTATTTATGTAGTACGTACCTATCAACGTCGAGTTACAAGACCCGTCGGTAGTATCATGACAATGTGTCTAGCGGGGCAGGACTTATTGTACGATCGAGCACAATCAACGCAAGGGGTGAAGGCGGGAGGTAAGGTCGAGGGGTAGCTGGACGAGGAGTGTGGTGGATACATGCCTAAACCACTGGGAGTAACATGGCCATGAAGCCGATCGCCTCGAGATCTTTGCTGCGGATTGATCCTGAGATCATCCCAATTCATGACCTGCGGTTGCGTCAACCCAGCGTTCCATGGTGTAGAGCTCAAGCGGAGTAGAGTGCGGGAACCATAGGATGTAACTTACCCGTCGGTAAGTTACCACATGTAAGTAACTAGTAAGTTACGGTCACCCTCGGACCGCTTATACTCCAACTAGATAAGTAACTACTATATAGAATCAAAGTTTCAATCAAACTACATAGCACCAACCCATAAAGCCACTCACCAGACCAAATATAAAGGCCAGATGTTCAGCTTGGACCTCAATTCTGCCGTTTTTGCTGAATTGAAGCGCAGGTATGTGGCTTGCCAATCTGCAGGAATCCAAACTTGATTGCCGACATCAAAGGATAGCTGACACCGAGTGTGTTCGAGTTCCACTGGGGGTTGGCAACCAATAGGAGAGTTATTCAACAGCTACATGTTGGACATTGAAGCCTATTGTACATGTAACGGCTAAGATACACCAGATGAAAAATTTCAGCGCATAGATTAGGTTAAACATTGCTTCATCGTCATAACAAAGCTCTACATCCTCAAGGCATGTTTCGACATCCTCTGGGTCTACACTCTCAGACGATGTGGGACTTTTGACTTTGTAAGTATTGCTCTAATGCATTTCTGCTTGCTCTCAACGCTCTAGGCTAGCTCGTATCACCTTCGTTTTTGCCTGTTTATTTCCAATCAACATTGTCTTTGCTCCAACTTGACTATCACCACATTTCCAGATTTCGTCAATCCGATTGTCTATATCTTTTACTCCCAAGCTGAGAAGTTTCCCATAGCTAATTCCTTCCAATAATTCAATTATATCAAGCTTACGCTTGGTGGCGTCAAAGTCTTGCAAATATCCGGCGCAGCCCCACTCGGCTGGCTGCGATCGTGAATACTGGGAAAATCCTATGGGGCGGGGGGATTTTCACCGGCTGTGACAAAAAAAGGTCGAGCGGGCTCAGATCTGTGGCAAACGTGATGGATCCACCGCAAGAGCCACGACCTCAGCCACCCCCGGCTTTGGCAAGCGGGCCGGCGCCCACGCCAAAGGCCGCAGCCGGCTATTCGTTGGGCGCAGCCGGCCGTGTAGGGCGGATGACAAGCGTCAATACCAGCCGAATACTCCTATACCCTGTATCATTCGTACACTGATCTGGTAGCTCAGTCAAAGATATAATATATAATGATTCGTGTTATATGATACTGACTACACATCAACAATAAGCCTGATAAATAACATATGACTCACCACAAGGAACAGGCATACGTTGGGGTGAATATAATTGCGAGGATCACAAGGAGCAGTGTGTGGTCAGCAGTTCGTTGCATGCATCAATAGAGCAGCAACTCACTTGGATCTACATATATGACGCCTTGTTATTAGAATTGAAAAGCACTTGAAAGACGGCCATGAAGACCCTGTAGAGTAAACGTTCCACAGCAGGTCCAGGGAATAATGTGTTGCATAAGCTTACCTATCGGAAAATACACGCATACATCGGAAGTAACCTAGCTACCGCGTTAGAGCCAGCCAGGGAAGACGAGACGAGACACATTACCTGGACAACGTAGAGTCAATCATACCAAGTAATAGCGAACACCGGCGCTCGATGAGCCTCGCCCTGTTAGTTCTGAACAATGACTAGTTAATGCGCGTAACTCACCGCGTAATCGATAGTAGCCTATGGTCAACTAGAATGCCCGAAATAACTTGCTTGATGATTGTTACGGTCTAGTAGCGATACATTTGTCAATAGGGCAATTAGTACTGCTTGCCGATGTGTGTACATAGTAGAGAAGAGGGAGGAGGGGACGCGGGTGATGGTGGTTAAGTTGAAGACTGGTGGTGGAGCGATGCTGACAGCCAATCTGGCGGTTAGCCCGTTGTGTTTGGTCCGTGCACCACTCTTAGACCAAGACTGCGAGGTCCAAGGGCGAGGTTGTTTCATCCAAGTATTCGCCGCGAGGCGGTTCATCCCCTCGTTTTCGCCCAACTGTTCAAGGTCGGCCACCGAAGGAAGACTACGGAATTTGTTGAATCAACTGACACGAACTCCAGACCCTCCTGTTCCCCGACTCCTTTATGCGTTCGTATGTTGTCTTATGGCCCGGTTTCGAAGGATCTAAACCCGTGCTCTGGGATTTAGAGAGTCCAGACATGTTCCTTCGATTGAAGGAACCGTAGCTGCGATGTATGCATAGGTAGTTTTATATGTATAATATGCTATAATTACATCTTACGTGCAGCTTGATAGAGCCGGATGCAGCCGCCACGACAAATACCAAGGACCTGTGGCATTGGTGCGGCTGGCCGCGGCTATTTTGCCAATGTTGGTGTTGCCACAGCCGGCCCCACTGACGTCGCGTCCGACTTTGGCCGCCGGTCGGCTGCAGCCGGCTACGCTCCACTCTGCAACTTGCTGATGTGTTACATTTCCTTTCGGCCGCTTTCGTCTGTCGAGCACGGCTTTCTTGCCGCATAATATTCGTATACTTTGCTCCAAGTTGATTTGAGTCCTTCCTGGTTGTAGCTAGACGTACATTCATGTTCTCACTCGTGTTTGGGGAGGAGTGGGCTACTTCAGCTACATCGCCCAAGCAAAGAGCGCCCATGTCTTCAGATCGCAGTGCCAACGCTTGCATCCGCGCCTTCTGAATCTGAGCATTCTGGGACAACGAACCACTCCTGTTCGTGCGTGGGCTATACTCTGGCACTGTTTTGACGTGGTAAGATCGAGTGAGAGAGATGAGAACACGACCCGGCAAGTACAACCATGCGAGTTTGCTTACATAAGCAAAGGATCCGCCAGGCAAGCACCTTTGTAACAACTCTTAGCTTCACCACAGCCCAGTTTTGTCGTAAAAAGCAGCATACATGCATTGAAGTACACTTAGAGAAGGGATTGTTCTGAACAAACAATTTTTTACTGACCTGTAAGGCGTATTTTAAGGTTCTATCAGCGCAACCAGAGCTGGTAACATGAGTTTGTTCAGAATAGATTGCACAAAACCTTTTCTCATGAGTTTTCGAGCACTTGAACATACAGAAAATGCACATAGTATGTGCTGAGAAACGCCATTTTGTCTCGTATTGCCAATGATTTGTCACACTCGGCCTGGACTGATTCTGCTTACGTTTACTTATATGGGGTTGCCGACCCCCACAACCCGCAGCCACCGTGTTCCGACCAGCCACCACACACTCGCCTTGTGTAGAGATCCGCTACAAAATCTTCACATGATGCGTTCAAAGATAACGGAACTTGTTCAGTTGAGATTGTGTTGTACCTGGCAGCCCCAAGGCCGACAACTTGATGAGCTACTGCATGTAATCCACACCCCTCAGCCCGCTTCTCAACCCTCATGGTATAATTTGCTTCTCTTGCCAACTCGAACAGCCCACAATACGCGTCACCGTCAGCCTTTGCTTTTCCACTCTGGTACTATGGTCGGGCTGTCTTGAAAACGTCAAAACACTCACAGGCCAACATCGCGGACCAACTTAGCGAGCTCGTTTGGGATAGACTATAAGACTATTGGTATGCCTACTTGTCAAAACCCCCCTTGCAAAAACAACCTGTGTAACCCAAACATGTTATGGGCTCTGCACCGCTCCGCCCGTGGCAGTGTGAGTGAGTCTTGTCATGAAAGCATTGCATTGGCGCTGGCTCACCGATGAGCAGCCCTCACTACTCGGTTGAAGGCATGTCGACACGCAGGTCATGTGTTGACACCAGCTCCTTGTCAAATGCCATGTTTTTTGGGAACATGATGTTGTCGTGAGCGCGCAGCTACCTAACCACTCGCAACTCCCCATTGCCCACCCACCTGGGCCTTCCAATGTCCCCATCCCACCGTTCAAACTCTCCGCCGTTTTTCCACTCTAATGCAATTCTCAACCCGTTTGAACATCAGGAGCAAGGTCTGTCCTCAAAAACCGCTATATAGCAGTCAAAGAGAAAAAGTTCTTGCTGACTCTTTTTTGAGCACCTGTAGAGTCATGACTCTTTGGAGCCGGGGGCCAAGAGACAAAGAGCCCAGTAGAGTCAAAGTTCATCTTTAATTTGATAACTCGTGCTCAAAGAGCCAAAGAGTCAGCTTTGATTGTGACATGACTTGTACTTGACATGTGTTGTTTCCCCCCCACTTTGAACCCTTCGGCATTCAGACAACTTCCCCCAGGGGTGTTTCCAAGCATTTAGGCATATATATGCAATGTAAAAACAAAATCGCTGGTGTATTTTAGAGATATCCTAATATCACATCACAGATGTTGTGGCTGTGCTAAATTTCAGATCACCATACCCCAAAGAGCCGCAAAGACTCAAAGCAACCGAATGGCTCTTTAGAAGAGTCTCGAAGAGAACTAAAGAGAATAAAAGTTCTTGGGGCTCAAAATTGAGCCCCAGGTTTTCTCAGATGAAGAGGCGTCTGTGCTCGACCGACCACCAAGTGGCCCCTACAGACTTACTCGCTGGACGCACAATTACGCTCGCACGATCTTCGCCCACCATCGTATACCCCATGTTATCTCTTGCCATAGCCACCCTCAAACTCGCTCTATATGACTGTCCTGCCCTCTGGCGCCTGCCTACAACACCCAACACGTGGTTCTTTGGTCTATTCTGACTGACCTCAGTTCATGCCCGTTCCTGGGCGGCCCCATCCAACCCACCGCCCGCACCCGCCGATGAGCTAGGTTCCCACTCTCGGCTCGCAGCTTTGCCTTATGAGCCCGAGAGGCGGCTCGACTGGGCCGGTCTGTTTTAGAGTTGAGAGATCCTGGGACAGAAAATCCGGTTTTACTCGTTCGACCTATTAGTCCCTCGGGCTTACGATTCAGCTATAGCCACGGTCCGGCCCGGACAAACAACTAGCATCACCTCAAGCGCGACAGTAACTTGGAGGAACGACTCGGGTCCGCGGGTGCACAGCGATCCAAGGGTCTGGCTTGCGTTTTCTTGTTTGTCACGCTAGCCCGCGCGCGACCACCACTCGCATTCTGGACCCAAAGAGCGCAGGCCCGCCTGTGGGTGTCAATGGCGAGGAAGGCCCGGCAACAAGGTCCACGCCATTCATTGGCGGTTCACGCCAGATCTTCCACCACATACACAACTGTCCCCGACACTTGTGGTGCCCGCGGTATGTCGGTGGGCCGTTTGGGATCAACCGGTGGTTCACGGTCTGCACCCGCTGACATACCCCATCCATCATACCTGCAGGCTACGGCTATATGTAGGTAGATGGGCGCTCCCATTGGTGTTGGGTTGGGCGTCGGAATGGGACGCGTGGGGGCGTCATAGGAGCTATTCCAATGGTATGGGTTTGTTTATTGATTCATTTTGTTCGCGCCCACTCGCTTCAATCCACTAATTGCCCTTAGTAGGACATGGATGGGGCTACGCACAAAGACCGGCGCGGCGTTTGTCCGCGTGTTGGGCATGAGCGAGGGCAAATTTGTTTTCCAATTCAAATCAGGAAGACCCCTGGTGTCGGCGACGAGTGATTTATTTATTTATTTTGTGGTGTGTTTTACTCATTCTTGATAGACAAGCGCTGACGGACACTACACCCGTTGCACGACCAGATCGATAGTCTCGCGCCTGTACCACCTCAAGGACAGTGAGAATAGCGATCAAGACGCCGGGTCTTTTATGTTCTCGGATCCGAGCGTGCGCACCGAGGGCAGCTACCGCCTTAAGCTCACGCCGTTCGAAGTCCATAGGTGAGTTGTCGTTTTGCACCCGGCGCCTCTGCATCGGTTGGCTTTGGGTTCGCGGTCCGACATGGCGCCAGGGGTACACATGTGCTTATCCCATAGCCGGACCCGCAATCAAGCTCAAGGTTTGCCAGTGCCCTGGCCCGCTCACGATCATCCCCTTTCTTGTCCCGGTTGTTCCCATTGCTCATTACCATACACCCAGTGCAACCATCCACCACTGCAAATCAATCTATTCCAACTCGTTCCATGTCTGCACTGCAAAAAAGTTTCCCAATATAGAGGGTGCGTTTTTTGCGTTTAATCGTTTTGAATTCGGTTTTCGATCCTAGTCTTTTGGGCTTTGGTGTCACACTCGCTTTAAATTTTAGTCTCACCTCCGGACTTAGGACGATGAATAATTAGCCGGGCGCTTGGATCTGTTTTTTTTTATTTCATTTCTTTTTGGTCACCGGCGAGCATGCTACGTCATGCACTGATTCCACCTTCCATCCCGGCACAGGGTCCTCTCGGCTATATTCGTGTCCCTTCACCGATCAAGGAACCAAAATTCGGACTCGCAAGAACATCCACCTACGTAAACGACCGGTCTAGGCTCCTCATCATCTGCATGTGCCACACGCGGCGGTCATCCGTTTGCGGGTGGTGAAGCAGACGTCGTGTCACTGGATGACGATACTTGGAGTTTCACCGGTGCTAGCGGCAGTGGGCTGCCTCCACTCGGGCAGTTGCCGCCACACTCTGCAACACCGCTTCTACCGAACTAACCTCCCCGCCTCCTTTGCTCAACAGTCTTTTGCCGAGTAGAATCGGCTTGCCACCGCCTGTGCCTGGAGGAGCGCTCCCACCACCACGCTGCCATCATGGACAATAAACCGTCAGAAGGCCTGGGATTACGTACGGGCATGGCAGGATGCCACCCACGTATGGAAATATGGGACCCGTGGCGACACGTTTGGGTCACGCTCGGATGGCGCGTGGCGGATACGGCCCGTCTGGCCTGGCGGGACCGAGCGGCGGAAACATGATGGGTGGGATTGGGGTGCAGTCCGGGCATGGGATGCCGCCGGCCGGACAGAACATGCCTCACCGGCCGCACGCGACGCCTCCCCATGCACACGCCGCCGCCTGGTCATAGTATGCCGTCATTGGGCCATGAGACACTTCCATCTTTGCACAACATGCCGCCTTCGCCGCACAACATGCTCCCGTCCTTGCAACATATGCCACCATCGAGCCATGACGTTCTTCCCGCTTCTCATAGCGTGCCGCCTTTGTCGTTGCACATGTAGGCGTCCTCCTCCAGCCATGGGATACCGCCTCCGTCTCGACATACGTAGCCACCCAATTCGTTGTATAGGCAACCGACGTCTTCACACGCCAACGTATCCTCGTCTAATACGCCTGCGCCTTTGCAAAGCAATATGCTTCCTTGGCACAACACCCCTCCTTGTACAGTGCTCCTTCCCCACACAGCGGCGCTCCCCCTCTCGTCAAAACTCGCACTCGACCACGCCTGGGCACAACAGCGCTCTGGTCTTCCGTCCCGCCGTGCGCCAAGCACTGCGAGTGGTAAACGTAGTTGGACCGGGGGAGAGTTTAGGATGGAGTCGAAGCGGGCGAGACATGAGGATGTGTACGCCATGCGTACGAGGATATGAATGGTCATGCAGGTGGGGGCACATGATGCCGCGAGTAATAGGCATCCTGTTGGGTCGGGTGGTGGACATCGCGCAGGTTCAAGTGGTGCTTATCACACTGATTCGAGTAGCGAACAGACTCAGGCTGGAACGCCTAGCCCGTGGAACATGAATATTGCTTCTGACGTCGCACCGAATCCATCTTGGGCTCCTCCCCTATTTCAGCAAACTTCTGCGCGTGCTCCAGGTCAGCACTCCTATCACGGCACCTCCGCCTCAACATCATCAGCAACATCCGATGTACCCACGCGCTGCGCCGCATGTTAAAACTCTCCAAGTTACAGTCAATCACAAACCTGTTGAACTAACCAATTCACACGGGACTCGAACCTAGGACCCTGTTTTTCGATGTCGAAACGCTTGGGTCCACGGAAACAACTAAGTTAGCGACAATTCCCATCGAAGTCGAGAACTCGTTACTGCGACAAGGACCATGGCAAGATGCCGTCGAGTGGCGGACGATTGAGAATACCGCCAGTCAACTACATACGCAAGATTCTTGTTGTTCCGCCACACACCTTTGCTCATCTGGTTGTGTACGTATGATACCCAATATAATTTTATATATTGTAACTGGCAACTGCGTGCGCTTTGAACAAGCCTCTCGATTAACTGATTTACATGTATGCGCATTTCTGAAAGGGGAGAGACCAAAAATTGCACGCTACTTAGAACCAAGGGGTTCTACCTAACCCGGGGGCACGCTACCGCGCTATTCGCAACCGGGTTCTAGTCCGCACGGACTAGCAGAATCGAATCCCGTTGAGTACATCGTCAACTAATTACACAATTTCTGATGAATATTGATTGAACAATATCATACACGGCCAATAAATCCATAGCAAAGAGTCTTTCCAAGTAATCTGCAGCATCAGGAGGAAGTGTTTGTCACAAGAGTCGAGCAAGACGTTTGTCAGAGCGGTTTGAAGCAAGTGTTTGGAAGAATAAGTGCTAGATCTGTGGATTATAGATTTGGCGTGGATGTTAGGGGGAGGACCGAAGCCTGGAGGCGGACAAGGAGGCTAAGGCAGCGGCGGGGGGAAAACGTTATTCAAGCGATCTTGTCCCGGAACTGCTGGTCGAATACCGTCCCATTGTCACAAGGCACACCGCAAAAGTCATACTTAAAGAGACTAACAGGGATTTCGCTATAGGCAACTGGGCCGACTCCCCGCGAAGCGCTAAACTACTCAGTTTCTACCCCAGGCTAGACCCCACCAAATTCCTCGCCACTGTCGACCGACTCCCCAGATCCCATGCCACCATGCTTTTCCGTCTCATCACGGGGCACATCCAGCTCCAGCGACACCTCCACAGCATCCACGCAGTGGACTCGCCGATTTGCGAAGCATGCAGGGAAGCGCCCGAGACCGTGGCCCACTTCATCCTCCGGTGCCCGAAATACGCGCGACTCCGGCACGACATTCTCGCCTCCAAGGGCAGGGATTACTTGAGTCTCTCTTTTCTTTTCTTTAACAAGTCTGCCTTTTCTACTCTTTTTCACTTTATATGTAGCACCGGTCGTTTCCGTGACTACTTCAGATAGAACGCAGACTTATAATATAGCATAGCACCTCCATACAGACTCGAGAATAGAGCTAGGTTTTGTTGTAGATAGTTGTGCCCCTAGGGCTTCCTTTTTCCTTTTTCTCTCTCTCGCGTAGTATAGCGTTTTCCGTTTTTCTGTGGTGTCGGTACATAAGGCCATGCCTTGATCTGACAATAAATTATCGATTTAAAAAAAACAAAAGGGGGGAGGACCTACTTTGCAGAAGCAAGGCAATAGGTGGGACTTCGTGCTAATACACTCAAGTATGTGCAACGGTACAACAGTCATTTCATAGCAGTATATTGCGGCGTGATTCTTTCACACGTGACTGCTGATTCAGCATCGTACTGGCGAGATTTCGCGGGTGAAGGTACATGGCCTTTTCCGCAGGTACTTATGAATAAAATATGATATATGCAGGAAGCCGTACTAACTCAATGAGAGACTCATATTGCTTTCTTCCATAATGCCATTATGTGCAAAGAACAGTCTATAATGGCGAGTACTCCTGCCTGTTGGCAAAACCTTACAACAGCAACCTGCCATTACACAGAGACATTTTTCAGCTCCTGGACTACCATGCACCTAGCCTCCTGTATCATAGAGCAGCTTTTGCATAGTATGAAACTATTGTCTCCACAGGAGTTGTACTAGCAAAGCTGTTCATCACCGACCGAACACTGCTTTCCACAAAGGGATTAGTGTGTCACGTGGTGAGGGTGTGAGTCAGGATTCAACTCCCCTGTGCCCTGGTTTGTTTCCTTCAACCATACCATTTATTCTTATTTTTATTTCCTCATAAACTACCTATGGCGCAACCTGTACAAGCCTTGTTGTTGCAAGCTACGGAGCCATGCAGCCTTGCCCATGTGAAGACCACACCCGATCTTGCTAGGGTGCACCTCGGTGTTGTTGGCGGCCCTGAAAAAATTCTATGTTGTCTTTTATGTCCACCACACCGACTCCTCACGGTCAACAATGCAGCAATCCACCTAGATGGGCACAAGCGAGAGCATGTGGATTCAGACTATGAAGAAGAGGTGGTCCAGCGTCAAAAATTGAGAACAAAGTCTAGCCAAGGCTGGGCTCGGACTATTGGTAGCATTTTGAAGAAACATGACGTCTACAATGGCCTTGTGAGCAGTCCCCTATCCCCAATAAAACAAAGGATTATTCATTGATTAATTTGGTCCAGCTGAGCGACATCCCTTTACCCACACAACCAGTCCCACCGCGCCCTTACTTGAAGACTAGTCCAGGCTTCAAGTGTCGGCTATGTGCTTCAACTGGGCATGGAAACTTTTTTGGGCGCTCTGAGCGTCAACGCCGAGAACATTTTCAAAAGTTCCATCCGGCTGAGTATGCGGATAAAAGCAAAGGATGGAAGTCCTGCGAAGTTGCTGTGTCAGTCCAATCGTACTCTGAATCTACATCCCAGGTCCGGAACTTTGAAGTGCTGCCGATTGAGATTGTGGAGGATGTCGATGCACCTGGACAACACGAAGCCACAGCTGAACAGCTTATTGCAGCCTGGAGACAGGCATCCCTTCCAACTGCCGAGCCGGAAGGTGTGCGACAAGTCAATCTGAAAACCGATGCGCCATTTGTTGTGAGGAGTGGCTGGGCAGAACGTGCTGCAAGCCTGGACAGTATTCCTGGAGCCTTGACTCTAGTATCTGAGCCTACCTCTGAGCAGACTGAGTCGCGGTTGTGGACTTCAGCCAAGGCCATCTTCAACAGCGACCAGCAGGGTCTCAACTCTATTCATGAAGGGCTCCGGGTCCGCATCATGAAAGATGGCTCACCGTAAGATTGATATATTGATGTATTGAGTTGAGGCTGACTTTCGTTCCAGTGAGCAGCCTGATCCACTCGTGAAGTTGATCACACCCGAGAGTGTTGATCGCTATGGTACTTGCTGGGCACGCCTGCTTGTCTTTGTGGTGCGTCTCCGCCAACTGGAGCACAAGGGCACACCTTTTGCTGGTATTTTCTTGACAAAGAATCAGCAGCGCTGGGCGGATGAAGCGGCGAAGTATTGCGATAAAAAGCCCGGAGATTCTGTCCGCCAAGTCCGAACTATTTGCCTAGAGCTCTCTCGATATCTTTGGATGGACGATGATAGTGACTTCTCTCACATGGCAAAGAACTCGTACACTGATGTGACAACCTTTTTCTCATTGCTCATCAATCTCCACCCAGATGGATCCTTTGACGACCCTGCTGACGTGACAACTCATCTTGCCCCTCTCAAGTACGCAATGCATCAAGAGCTACTTGCGTGGATCCTCTCATATGCAGAGAAAAAGAATAAGGGTTTGCGGTGGTAAGATTTATGTTTTTATCTATATAAGAACAAGGCTGACAAATAAGTCAAACAGGAGCGAGAATACTGCGGCCAATGCCCTAGACAAAACACGCACTAGCCCCTTTAGCACGCTTTGCAGCGTCATGACCCTTGCCCACAAATGCGCTGGTGCCCAGTCCAAGCTTCCAAACGTCATCTGGCAGGACGAAGGCAAGGATCTCCGGGTCAGTGTGTCGGGGGAGCACATGATGTTCACAGATTTTACCAATGGCGTTCAAGATTACGTGGCGTCTGTAGAGGAATTCTTCAAGAAGAGTCTGTTCTTTGGCATGTCAGATGAGGAAATTGGATTCGACATCAACGAATCCACCCATATCCCTGATGATCACTCGGAAACCAAACCCGGCTACTCCTATCTTACGAACCCTGATGGTCCATTTCACGGCATGCAAGACACTTTAGCAGCAAAGTTTCTCAGCTCTGGGCGTGCAGCTAGCCTATATGAGCGACAGGTTGATCAAAACGGCAACAATATCTGGAAACCAGAAGGTGTTGCCCGATGGTTAGAACACTACGAAACAGCTACTCGACATCTAGTTATTCTCACGCACTTACTCAGTGGCCAGCCTGCACGCGGAACAGAACTAGCCTTGGCAAAACTGATGAACGACCTCAACCGAGTGCGCGAGCTGTACTACATGGGTAAAGGACGGCTTGCGATTGTCCTATTCTACAACAAGACATCTGGAGTGACTGGCAAGGACCGTATGGTTGCACACTGTGTTCCGTGGCGTATCACCAGGCTTTTTTTCCTTCTACACGGTCTGGTCCGCCCATTTGCATTGCAACTCATACACCAGAACCTTGGTGGAGAGGCTCGCCGTATCCAGGAAGTCTATGCATTTGCTCTGCGGGGTGCCATGAACTCTGGTCGGGACATCTCAAAGGACTTACGTTGGTTTTTCCGGCAGTACCTTAATATGGATATAGGACTGCGCAAATACCGCCACCTTGCCATAGCCATCATGTGCAAGTTCCTCTTAGAGTATGTTGGCCCCATGGAACGAGCGTTGGCTATTGTAGATGCACAGGCTGGCCATGGATCAATTATTGCTGGGACCCATTACGCCGTTGAAGCTGCCAAGGTCTACGAGATTGATGCAGAGACCCTGAACCGGTTCTTCCTATGCTCGGTCTCGTGGTATCAGCTCATCATGGGCAAAGACAGTCTCTCTTCCACCACCCAACAAGCCGCAGCACAGATAGCAGCTCATGTCAACCAAGAACGTATTGATCTCATTCAGCGGCCGCAACACACGGTTGAATCCTGTGTTGCTCAGATGAAGGACCTGATGCGTTCTGAACAAGACGCTCAATTTGCGTCTCTACGGGCTGGACTCCTCGACGACTACACGGCTTTCTTTCGTGCTACACATGTCACCGGGTCTCCGCCTTGTATTGAGGTCACAGAGTATCACCGGCGGCTACTGGCTGTGTTCACTCGCAACCTGGACGCTACCTGGACCTGCCCGGCTCAAGGAGAGGCACTAGCACATATCTTGCACGGCAGTACTTCTGTACTCGCTGTGTTGCCTACTGGTGCAGGGAAATCTCTGTTGTTCTTTGGACCTGCAATCGTTCAGAACGGGATCTCGGTTGTCATCACGCCGTTCACGGCTTTGATCGACAACCACCTTCGTACTGCTGAAGCGAAGGGTATCGGGGCCCTTCACTGGGAGGACAGAGCGAAGGCTGACATGAACACCCGCCTGATCTTTGTGCCGGTAGAAAATGCAGTGCAGCCAAGCTTTCTTGGCTGGTGCACTCGTATGAACGGGAAAAAATCTCTGCTTCGGATCTACTTTGACGAAATACATGAGGTCTTAGCGGCGCAATCCTATCGAGACGACATGATGAAGCTCAAGCATCTCGTTGAACTTGACACCCCGGTGATTGGCCTCACAGCAACTATGCCACCTGAGCTGGAGCCGCATCTCCGACGAGAGCTGGGGATCACCAACTGGGTGGTTATCCGGGAGCGAACACAGCGCAAAAACCTTATCTACCGCACAGCTTGCTTCAAAAACGAGCCCGCTACGTACACCTCGTTCCGCAAACACGTCGAAACCTATCGTACACAGCTCCTTCCCAAAGAAGGAATCCTGATACACTGCCGATCCAAGGAGCAAGTGAAGCGGATTGCCAAGGACCTTGGAGCCGTGATGTACTACTCGGAATATGAACATGCAGCTGAATCCGCGCGGAAATGGCTCAATGGGGAGGAACAAATCATCGTCACTACATCAGGACTATCAGTTGGTGTTGACCATCCCTACTGTCGAGTTACCATTCATTATGAAGAGGACTACGGGACTTTGGGCTACATGCAGACAACAGGTCGGGCTGGTCGAGACGGACGTCCAGCGCTGTGCCTCCTCTTTCACCTGCTCAAGCAACGCCGCCCTGCGCTCCCTGAGATCGAAGCTCTCTACAAGGGCTGGGAGCCTTTTGCAGAGATGCTCTTGAATTGGAGGTGTCAGCGGCTAACTATATCATCTTGGCTAGATGGCTTGAACCTCCGAGTGTCATGTGCTTCGGGGGATTATGCACCATGTGGCTGGTGTGCGGACAAACGGGCAGAGCTTGCACTTGACCCTAATGCCTTGGTTGCTGCCTTTAGTAACCAGTTTCAACAGCCAGAAGAGCTACCGCAGACACCAAAATTACACTCCCCCGCAGACATGATAGTACCATTCATTCCACGAATTTCAGAGCCAGCGGATCAGTCACCGAGTGTTATGCCTGCACATCAACCACAACAAGCACCACCCGAGTTTATGCCCACCGATCACATAGCTCCTGAGCTTACGTTGTGAGTAGTTTAATGTATATTCTGCATGGTCTATGGTATTGAATTTTCTTGGATAGTACACATCGTCCGACTACACCGCTGCCCTCAATAGCTGACGATGTGGGATTAGACACAATTATGCAATCACCACCAGCTTTCTCAGCCCATCCACCGGCGTCTTCCACTTTCTCACCACGCATCAACGGCCTCTCCAGCCCTCGGACACAAGTCTTGTCAAAGTCCTCAGCACAATCGCACAGTGGCACCACGTCTCAGATTCCTGATGAGATCGGAGTTTTGCATCATACTTCTCCTCACAACGCCAACAGGATTCAAGGTTGGGGCACTTTGAGCTCGCCAGCACCCTCACAGAGCTCCTCTTCACGCACTGGCACAACAAGCCAGGCAACTCATCAAAACTTGGACATACAAAACTTAGTGCAACGATCAAGAAAACCCAAAAAGAAAACTGGACTCATTATTCAACAGTCCAAAAGCATGCAGTCAGCTTCAGCTGCTGCTCGTACTCAGGCGGCGTTAGGCGTGCCAGGCAGCCTCACGGATCTAGTTCGACGCTTGATGGATCGGTTTTCTCGCTGCTGCATGATATGCTTGATTGAGAAAGGCATACATCAGTGTGCGAGTCACACGGCAAACGTATGTCCCCCGGTACAGCCCAAGGGATGGACCCTCCCACTACATCTCATTGGCGATATTGGCCTTGGAGACGCAAAGTCCTGGTTGCGGGTTCCGCCGGGGGAAGGGCTTTGCTATACGTGCCTGTTCCCCGAGCAAATGCATGAGACAGGCTACCAACGCCCGAACTGCAAGGCCCATGACGTGATGTATCCTCTGTTATGGCTAATTCTGCACGATGAGCAGATCAGGAAAGCTGAGTTCAATGGGATGGATGAGCCAATTGACGAGGCTCGCATCCGGCTGTACATGACATGGCTTACTGAAAAGGTGCCAGGTCAATTCTTTGACGTCTTGCGCCCGGGCCAGAAACCTACCCCTGTGCTGAACGTCCATACGTTAGCTGTCCAATTCATGCAAAAAAGGAACTGGTTGGATTTAGAGGAGCCGCGGCGTTACCACAAGGCGCCTCAGCCTACCATGTCACTGAAATTGTCTCGTTAGGAGGTAGTGCGAAACCACGGATGTAAGCTACAAATATGTACGTTACACTCCCTATGTATGCACTGCCGACCTCCTTTTGGGTATTTTGTTATGTGGGGTTAGCCTGGTCGTGAAGAGTTGAGAATCGATCGACAAAACTGTTGAACCATGTCTATTTCATGCACAACGGTGAACATACAATCAACTATCACATGTGCTCACTGGAGAAATTTCGCTTCTGATGGTCATGTGACTTCTTGACGAGAAATTTCGCGGGCCAGAACAGTCGCTCAATTGTCAAACTTATTACATGGCTCACAGCTTGTGACACATGGTTGAAGTACGTATGTATTCAGTTAACTAAAGACTTGGAGATTATTAGCAATACACAACATTACCAGCAAGCAGCTGCTTGCACAATTTCTCCATACAGTATATGAATGCGTTGCGCACATGAAGTTGGTCATTCGATGTTTGCTACAATCAGTCTATAGTCTGTCATACTTGACATTTCCCCATAGAACATAAGTCTGGGAGCAAGTCCTAGTGAGCATTAGATGTGAGATTCAATAAAGTGCCGATCAACTCCTACACGCGAAATTTTTCTTCTGGAGGTCACGTGCATCGTGGGAAGTCCGCGCCTCGATCAGAGTCTCAGGGCCTTGACCTACATCCTGCAGGTTTCTCGGGCCTTCTAAAGCGTCTCAAGGGGTCGCTATACGGGCCGGTGGCGTTAGCGCGCTTTCTTTTTGTGGCCCCGCACAGACCCTGTGCGTTATTTAGACGGGTAATTGGCCTGAAACCTTGCGCCGGTGCTCCTCCAGGCTGCGTTTGCACCGCCACATGCCGACGAGTCGCCAGGCGCGCAGTCAGCCTCACACAGAACGTTGGCGAAATTTCCCGTTGGTTAAGTAGTTTTGGGACTTCACTGGTCTGATACAAGATATGCATCGAACTAGTGAGATTATCACACAATTGGAGTGGGTGCGGAAAAAAAGAAATACAAGCACTGGATAAGAGCAGGGAAGCTGCATACTACTATTCGTGTACAGCAATACCTATTTGTGCAAAGTCCTAGCAGGCCCAGTTTGTCATTGCTTCCCATGGCTGGGCAGAGTCTGTGTATGCGAGCCGACCCTTGTCCACCACTGACGGGTTTGTTATATCTGTATAGGACATCGGCTTCGAAGAGAATGGTGGAGGAAAGACGGCGGGGGGGTTGAGTTGGGTTGGGTCGGGCTGCTGCTGTTACCAAGACTTGTACCTTGTTGGGTTTGCCCAGCAATGAGGCGCGTTTTCAGCTAAGTTCAAAAAGCCATTATTGAACAAATAACATTGGCGTGACCGCGCTTTACTTACGAGACAGAGGCAGACTAACCAGGAGTTTGAAAAAGGCAATCATGCCAATGACCGCGAGTGCCTCCGCAACCATCACCATCACTGCGCTAAATTTGGGGCAGCACTGTTTGGGTATGAGCCCAAGGAAGAGCAAGATCAGAAACGTAACGAGTGGGACCGCCGTATCTAGATAATAGGGCGAAGAGGAATGGTTACGAGACAGATGAGTGGGCTGAGTGGAAACTCGCCGTTGGGCTGTCAGAACGACTTGACAAAAAGATACGCGATAGCTCTGGACAGCCGACAGTACCCAATCCAAGGGTTGGCGTGCAAGCGTGAGTTACCACGAGATATTCAGTGCAAGAACTAGTGATAATCGATGAACAAGTCCGAACAAGCAAACTGGTGCGCATATAGGACAAGTAGTCCAATGACGGAGGGCAGCACGGGAATCTAGAAGTAAAGTAAATGTAAGACCCAGAGTATCATACTCACATAGAGCAATATGATGAGCGTGTGCGTGCCGAGGTAGATACTTGGACCCGCAGAGCGAGAGTAGAAGACGCTGACAGAGATGCGCAAAGTGGTAAACCCATGACAAGTTGCGATATAACGAGCGCCACTGAAGGACATGTTCGCGATAATCAAGTTGCTCTGAATTTGCGTCGAAAATACTTCGAAGATGGGCGAGATGACAAGAAACGTTTACCCAAACGAAGGAAAGCACGACCAGCACCACATTTGGTCAGCTCTGCAAATAGAATATTAGCCTCATCTACTTGAAGATACCAAAGCCAATTTACCTAGCAAAAACAACGGCAGGAAGGAAATTGCAAACACAAGGAAGATACTGATAATACAATGCTTGATCCAGTCGAACACCGGGAGTAAAATGTAGCATCCCTCCTGACCAGCAGCCGGCTAGCTAACCATTGACAGATCTTAACCTGTTCATTGAGCGTACCAAGAAACAACACTACGGAGAGTCAGCATTTGAAAGCCGAGAGGAATTGGAAGTACTTCCAAGTCAAGACGGAGGCTCGGACCGCCAGAATAACCAAGATGATGTTGATATGGAACCCGGGGTGACCATAGTAGAACGAGTCGAGGAAGCAGTCGATGGAGAGCTGCGTGCTCAGGTAATAGTGCTTGCGACAGAGCATTTGCCCCGCCATACCGTTTCCAAGCTCGTTCTGGAAATTCAATACGGTGCCGAACCCAAGATCACGACCCTTTCCACGCTGGATACTTGGTATGCTTGATAGCATCACCACGACCAAACGTGTTCATACCCGCGGAAATATCTTCGACGTAAGATGGAGACCTTCCTGCGCCTTACTAACACAATCACGCGTGTTCATGAAACTCACATTGGGGAAATCAGGGTGATTATAGTGGAGCTGTCTGCCGATCCATGCGAGAGCACGCGCCGTGAGAGTACCGAAAGTCCGTTCCGGCCGGTGGCACTGATATTATCGGAGAAAATATATCTGCGAGCACCGGCGATAGTGATCGGGGACTGCTGGAAGTCTTGATGGCCCCACTGTGCGTACCGGATCTGGCCGGACGTGTGGTATTGCTCGAGCTCGCCACAAATATTGCGGACCCTGAGACACTCCTTGAGGTAGTTGTCCTGATTCGTGTCAATAAGTTGGAGATATTCAACACAGTACAAGATCGTGGCATGGTTCCGGTCGTCCGACTTGCCGTCTCCAAGGATCGGATTTCCGGGCAACTCAATCCTGAACTTGGGCCGCCTACGTCTAGTCTCGGGTACGGACTCGGAGTGACCACCGATGAGCGCCG
>WSTJ01000574.1:0-21846 GCA_019623705.1 Ceratobasidium sp. 428 | reverse complement strand
GCGCTTGGTTGACGTGCGTTCAATCACGTTTTGAATAGCTTGAACCGCGAAGGAAGCCATGATCGGGCTGCACACCGGAAGATAGAATATTAGTTAGCCATCGAGTGAGTATTCACGAAATGACTTACACCGCCATTAGCGAGTAAACGATAAAGATCACTGAACGACCAGCTCATGTTTAGCGCATACATGCAGATGTACGACAGGCTTACCTCTACCAGCGGGTGAAATTGGAGCTATTATTAAAAAAGAATATATTAGCAGCTCACTTATGCCACGTTAACTTATACCATGATTGAATCACCTTTGTCACCGTATCCTATGGACAAGAAGAAGACATAACAGAAGTAGAGTGAGTTGCCGTACGACCATGACTGCACTGATCATCAGAAATTTGTCGTTTCAAATCGCGGGTAGAGCTCACCTCTACTGCACCAAATATAGCTGCTCCTGCGAACCAAAAAGTCAAGAACCCCAAAGCAGAGCGCCCAAGCTCTGCGGATTGTTCTCTCCATCCTTGACGCTCGTGAAGCTTGCTTAGGAATTCAATTTCGCGATTCAGGGACGGTTCCTGTGTTGCCATCTGCTCTATCTACGAGACAGTGAGTTTGTGATATAGCTGATAGTTCGAAGTGAAAGGAACAAACCTGCCACGCTTTCTCTCGTTCTGCACGTGCGTGATCCTTGTGTTGTTGACGATGTTTATTGAAGAACGAGACGATCATTGAAATGCTTTCCGCGAGAAGCGTAATGCCTAAACTCAGGAAGATACATAATTTGATATCGGGTAAGTTTATATATACTTACCTAGGAGCGCAAAGGGAAACAACAAAACCTTCGTGGATGTTTTTGTAGGATAAAAATCTCCAAAACCAATGGTAAGAAATGTGACAACTGTGAAGTAAATCCCCTAACAAGCGTCATGTTTGCGCACTGCACGACTTCTGAAGACTGCGGGCGATACATACTTCTAGATATGACCACTTCTCCTGGAAGAGCGTGATGCGTGACGTGTTAGCCAGAAACCTAAGCCTTCTAAGCGCAAAATCACTCACGATTCTAGAGAAAATAAGCGCCATGAGAGCAATCAAGGCCATTAACATGGTATTTTGAAGCATAAAATGACGCCCGGCCACCCGAAGTTGAAGTCTCGTATGAGCTGCGGCTCCTGGGCTAGATTTCTTAGAGCCTTGATCGGTTCGGAACTCGACCGCCCAGTGAAGGAGGAGCAAGAAAAGGATAATTCCAGAAGCTATGAGCGACACCACCCTATCGGTAATGAGTATATGTTAGCTAGGATGACTTGCAGAAGAATTTTAGCTTACGCAGACCAAAACCCTTCACCGTAAGAGAAACCGGGTTGATTTCGCGTCAGAGCGCCAAACACTACCAGATTGACGATTGCTGTTATGACCTGTGGACCAGATATCAGTAGGGAGCTAGACCAACGTAATTTACGATTACGCGCCTTGACAGTCCAGCATAACACAGATATCCGGGTAGCAACCATCCATCGTGAGCCCTTCAGAGAAAATCTCACAGCCAGCAGAATGTTGGCGATGAGACTAAAGCCCAGGCTAAACCCGGACAGGATGAGCGATGCTCGGGGATCAGGTTGTGGCTCTCCGTCCCGAATATACCATTTCTCCTGCAGAAGTTATAATAGGTTTGGTTAATACTTGGCGTTACTTAAACTCGCGTTAATCATGTTGAAGACGTTACCGTAAGTGCAGGAATATCAAGAAGAACGGCCAAAGGTGCAATGAGCGACGCGGTGAGAGGAGCAATTCCTGCAAACGTATGTATACGAGATAGGTTGGAGTTCATTCTGAAAAGATGGTATGCGTTGAATCAGGGCGCGAAGTTGAGAACATCGAAGGCGTAATTGGCGACGTCATCGACCGAAATAGCGTTCCTTGCTTCGGCGCTTATGGTGGTGGCTGTGTAGATTGAACCTCGGTTCTGGGTGGCGCGGTAAAGAGATTTTTTACCTAGAATTTCTTGAATACACAATCAGTGGGAGGTCTTGCAGATAGTCAGCGGAGCTATATGGTCACAACGGAAATCAGGAAACCGTCGGTATGCCATGCCGGAGCCGCGTGGCACACGGAGCGACGCACGGAATGAGTTGCGTTTTGCTACTCAATCCCATGCTAGCGCTCAACGTCGTGTGCCACTTTTCTTTCCATCCACTGTCCTCTCCAACCTGTCTCGGAAGCTATCTGCGCTGATCTCACCCGAACCGCGACTCATACTCTCGCCTCGGAGGATCGATGTCCAGCTTGTTTCTCCCACATGTGCTGGTGGCTAAACTAGCCAGCAAGACTCGCCATAGAACAGCGCAAGCTTGATGCACAGCTTGGTGGTGGCTTTTCAAATTTTGAAACTTTGCAGGTGAGAGCATCTTGAGTTATCCATAATGTACGAGGTTGACGTGGTACTTAGCATAACCATGATCTCATGTGTGATTATTAGTGAGGCGTCGCAGTCAGGACGAACGTAGGCTTGAGGGGTACTATATGGTAGCGAGATAACCTATGAGTTCTTCGTCAATACATTGCATATAGGCGCTAGTTGAAACGACCTCGCCGGAACAGGTACAAGCGTTATCATGCCAAATGCACGGTGAATGTATGCTATAATTCAACAAATCACAGATATGGCTGGGCATTCGTGAGGGAGCAATGATTGCCAAGATTAGATTCAAAGAGTCTACATGAGAAACGATTGTGCATAGCACAAACTTTTCCTGGGACAGTGTTTAGGATACATGTAAGGGAGTAACGGAACTTGAACCAGAACGGATAGAAGATGGAGTTTTTATATTCGCCAGCATATATCAGGAGTTACCTGCATGACCAAGCAGTAACATGGCTAAAGATTAGTGTCTGTTATGTGGATAGAAATGGGAAGGATGGGTATCGTAGTTCAACTCTGGGGACTTGATAACCTGTGCTTCTATCTCCTGGCTCGACAACAACTCGATAAATTTCTTTCGCTCCCCGTCCAGGTAGCCCCCACAGTTGAGATGTCTGATTCGCTGAAGAGATGGCAGTGCGAGCAAGATTCGCAAACCAGGATCAAGCTCATCATAGCTTTCTTGATCGCATTCGTTTAGATCGACTGTGTGTAGGTTGACGAGCTTATGTACAGCAGACTTCATTTCATTAAAATCCATGTTAGTCTGATTGAGGTCGTATAAACAGAGCCCAAGATGTTGCAGGTCGGGTATGAACGGTAAGATTGCCGGCAATGATAGTCGGTTTTCTACTAGATGAAACGCCTTGATTGATGTTCGTTGGAAGAAAGATATGAAAGACTCTCTAAGAGGTATGTCCTCGAATTTTGGAGAGGTGAAGCCCTCGCGGATTTGAATGTAAAGCGCCAGACTGTATGGCCCGGTAACCAGAGCACCAAAAAACCACTTCGTGAACGCTATGCCGAATCCATTTAATTCAAGTCTATGTAGATTTGGCAAATCGATTTTGTAAACGCTGGGGGAAGCGAGAACACGGGAGAAGTATCCGGTGACTTTAACGATGCGTAAACAAGGATTAGCATTAAGAAGGCGAGCAAGTTGTGTTGCAGTTATAGGGGCAAATATATCAACAAGGTAGAGTTCTACTAGATTGCAGCACGTCAGATCATCCAAGTTCGGAGAAGACCGTTCTAGGTACAGGGTATGCAAGGACTCAAGAAGTCGGCTAAGTTGTCTTCCCGGTAATAATTTTTTGTTATAATCAATGTCCTCGAGCCGCAGTGCCAGGCAAGTTAGAGCACAGTCTCTCTCGCCGAGAAGTAATGATAGTGCACTGGCTGCAACCTCCAAACCACAGGAATCGA
The DNA here is from genome assembly GCA_019623705.1 of Ceratobasidium sp. 428. Lineage (NCBI taxonomy): Eukaryota > Fungi > Basidiomycota > Agaricomycetes > Cantharellales > Ceratobasidiaceae > Ceratobasidium > Ceratobasidium sp. 428. The sequence goes on along the minus strand of WSTJ01000574.1, from coordinate 18,003 downwards.
GAGCAATAGATTGTATCCGTGATCCGTGAGAAATAAGTATGGTCTCTATGTCGTCGGGGAAGTGGCGCATAGAACGGCGCAGTAAAGAGCTCTTTGCGTAAGTATTTCCTAGATGTACAGCTAGTGGTATGTTTTGTGATCGCTCCAAACGTAAGTTTACCTGTTCGAAGCTTTCCAAGTTATCCGTATCCCGCGTAAGGTCTGTGAGGTCGATGTAGGACCATAGCCTCGGCGTTCCAATAGCAAGGCACCGCCAGGACGTGCACACACTTGCGATTGACGTTGGATAGTGAAAACATCCATAGGTTTTGTCGCCAATATATCGCGCGAAGAGACTTGTGTTGACAGCGATGGTAAATATGAGTGATAGCACCTCTGGAGGAAGACGCCCTATGTATGTAGCAGAAGTTACCATAACGAATATGTGGTGTATATAGTCCAATAAGCCAGAAAGCTAGTATATATAATTTACTTAGAGTACTGTGAGGGCGAGGGTACTGGTTGGGAAGAAGTTCAAACGCGTTCAAAATATCAAATTGGCTTTACGGAAAATCTTGCGTAAGCGGCCATTTTCGGCAGTGGTGACGGCGGATTGCGAAAGGTTGTATTCGGTGGAGTGATACTGCTCTTGAATGATACATTGTTTTTTCATCATCTTCTGCTAGCAGTGAAACTTCTTTTCCATCAATCCTGGGGGTACAATCATTGGTGGCCGAGGCTGATCGTAAAATGCAACATCCTTCCATGAAGCGTACGAAATTGCATATAGCCAGCGACCTTGCTGCAAAACGACACGAGAAGAAGCAGATTGTATACTGTAAGCGCTACGACTCAATGGATGTCTTATTGGACTCACGTCAATGACTCTATACTCGTGAAACCGACGCTGCCTCCAGATACATTGGATATGTTTTTGGCGACAAAAATCCTCTAGAAATGATACTCGGAACGAGGAATGGTATGTGACGACCTGAAGGGAGCCAGAGCTGTCTAAAAACTTCAGGATCTCGGCCGAGCCATTTTGTTCTCCTCCACTTAACCAGAGAAATTCGAAATGGCAAAGGTGTGGCAATTGCATCAGCTGCCAAGGAAAATTGTAAAGGTAGCTGAGTGCTAAATGATGCATGGGTCGAAACCTGGGAACAAGGCCTGTCCACCCGTGGTTGACGTCACCGAGGGTTAGACTCTGAAGACATGTAGAGTGTCGATCGAGAAATCTTAAGTTGTCGCTTGATGGGTCTCCACTGACCTCGAGGAGTCGAAGATTTGAAAAGTGGACTTCCGAACCAAATAACCATTCGACCCAGCGATTGGATTGGATAGAGACGACGAAGGGGAACGAGACGGGAGTACCACTAGCGTCGGCCTCGGTTAGCTGCCTTGGCATATCAAGGAGAAGGTGGTTCACGTTGGGAACACAAGACAAGATCCATTTTACAGCTTCAGCCTTCCAAGAAAGATAATAACCATCCGGTACATGATCAAAGCGCAAGCTAAATGATTTCAGATGATGTAGGCGAGGTGCCTCGGATGTACGTATACGCTCTGTGTTGTGTCTAAGACATATGTCGAGAGAAACTTTGTGTAGATTGGGAATCTGGTGAAGAATAAACATTGTTTCCGGTACGCAAGACACGGGTTTGGAAAAGTAGATGGTGAGTGTGCGGATGAAGCCAAATGCTGGTCGAGATGTATTGTATGAGCCACGATTGTCGACTGCCCTAGCTAGCGTTTTGTAAGCCTTGTCTAGTTCGGAAATAGATTGCTGTTCAACAAATAAATGATCGAATGCTATAGAATATATGCGGTCCTTCCAAGCGCGACACACAAGGGAGAGGCCAATCCAGTCCGAAATCGATAGCTGTCTGGGGGACGCGTTCTTATTATACAAAGATTTATCTCCCAGATAAGATTCAAGTATCATGAGGTGAATCTCGGACGGGAACATAACAAGCTTCGACTTGGGACGGGTAGACTTGTGGGATTTCACGACGTATCGGGGCTCGATTGTGGGTGAGCTGTCGTTGAAAGTGCTTATCTGGCACGCTGTGGGAGGACACGGCAATTATGTAACATTTGACTGATGCGAGGCCTGTCGCATTGCAGCACAGGGAAAACGATGACACATACAAAAAAGCTTGCTGTTGATAGCCAAACCCGCTAAACCCGCGCCACGCCAGCCGGTGTCGAGGTGCGCAACGTGAGAATCAGTCACGTTATCGAGATCTATGTCTCGGCCAATTATATCCATATATCCTACCGCCGGCTCTGACTCTCGACTCCATAAATGTTGACCCCGGCCTAAGGGCATCCCGTTAACCAAGCACAAGCCCAGATAAGATAACACAAACATACCTTCTTAGGGCAAGCCTCCGTTACCCTATTGCACCCAAAACAACTAATTTCCTCTACCTTCTTACACCCATCCAGTATCTCCTTCACCACATAATCATCCACAGCGCGCACAAAGCCTACATCTACCTTACGCAACTCCGGACACGCTGTCGCAATCAACCGGCAAGAGCCCTCGTCCGCATCCTTCCATCCATTAATCACCAAATCGCGTATCACACTTGATGTTGGACGTTCAAGAAGTGCGCGGAGTGAGTCGGAAGAAAGGGAGGCATTTTGTCGCATCTTGACGCATTCAAACTCGGCCTGTGGGTTGTATTCGGTGAAAAACCGGGCGACGCCTTCGTCGGTGAGAAGCGGAGCATTAGACATTTTAAGTGTCCGAAGGTGCGCGATATGCGGCATGACTCCTTCAAGCAAGACGTCGTCGCTGAGCGAATGATGTCCGCTAAGATTAAGGAATTCAATGTTCACGCCAATAGCTCGGAGTAGCTCTATAGTCGGCTCGTCCGTGAGGGATGCCTCGCCACCGGGGTATGCAAACTCAAGACGTTTAAGGTTCTTGCAGTCATGAAGGAGAGGGAGCCAGGAGTCGTCTAGTTTCCCAACGTAGCATATTCGGAGTTCTGTGAGGCTCTCCGAACAATTCTTGGCCATCGCTTCGCAACAATCGAGATCAAACCGAGGCGAGTGCGATAATAAGAAGCTCTCAAGTCGATCGCCAATCTCGTTGAAGAACTCGATGAACGATGGAGCGCGAGCCAAGAACGCTCCAAAGAGTTCAAGGCGTGTAAGGTGAGGCAGATTTGACGCAAAATGAGGGAGCACAGTACAATCAACACCGCGGCAGAACTTGAGGCAAAGATCGCGGAGGTTCGGGTTTAGCGCTACCATGGTATGGAAAGCTGATGGTTCTAGGCGACTGGCGTCGTAGATGGTAAGGCTAGTGTTTTCAACGTCGTAGAACAGCTTGCTAGTCGACTCAGTACTAGAAGGGGTTAGGGGCAACCAACAGCGGCACATAATCCACTCACAGGCTGCGTTGTTTGGCCAGAATTTTGGCAACTCTGTCCATGTTGATTTGCCCAATATCACCCAGAGCTTCGAGATTATCAATGTGTTTGGCAATAATCTATAACGAAAGTCGTCAGAGCATGATGGTGGAGACCTCAAAGCTACTCGCCTCGATACAATTCGTTGCTAATGAATTAAAAACGTCCTTTTGTTCAAAGTTAACAATCTTGCGTTTTTCAGCCGCTGGCTTGCGAACCCGTGGGCCCCCAGTTTTCTTGAACGGATCAGCGCCGCTGGCTTTCGCGCAAGTATGACATAGATATCCTGGAGGCGGGTCCGCGGCCATAGTATAGCGAGTCTAAGCCAAGAATTAAACAGCGCGGAACTAGGTCCAACGCAAGTACGCACTACTGTGAAAGTCTTCCCGCAAACAGCACACTTCTCAAAGCTGCCAATAGGTGGCAAGGCAGCAGGCGTGATAGCAGCCCCTTTCGAAGGTGCGTTATACTCGTCCTCCCCATCGTCCTCTTCCTCTCGCTTCTGACGTTTGGCCTCGTGCGCAGCCTTGGCTTTAGCTTTCGCCTTTGCCAAATCCTTTTCGTTTTTCGTGCTCCTTCCTTTGCCCTTGCCTGTTGGTGCAGGAGTAGGCGCCTCGCCATCGGTCTCATCTAGTTTTTCAGAATCCAAATCGGAATCGTCATCATTCTTCCGGCCACGCTAAACAACTGCCTTAGTATGAGCGCTATGGCCTTTGAAACTTTCACCAACCTTTCCGGAGGCTCGTCTTGAAGTTGATCCAGAAGCAGGAGTGGCTGGAGAAGTCGTTGAAGGTCCAGCGGCATCGGGATTTTGCTCGCCTTCCACCTCGTCGGTCGTCCTAATTCGGCGTTGATAAGGATTAAGATTTTGTACGGTAATCCCTTGCTCCTACAGGATATGTTGTTAGCCCGAAGATCCTCATCCTGACTCAAGACTCACTCGTAAAAACTCGGTGAGAGCAGATCCCGGTCCACGAACGTTATTGCGGCTTGCGCCGCCTCTTCCTCTCCCTCGGTTAGACATGTTTTTACACACGAAAAAAAAATGCTTCTGAATGCGCGGAGATGCTGTGGTGGCTCCGGAAAAAAATCGGTGTCGTGGCGCGGAGTGGATTGGTCGAGGATCGTCGCGTCGTGATCGGAGCAGATGAGTCAGCTGAGACACGGTCACGTGAGTATGAGCATGATTATCTATAGTCCATTTTTGGTTATGCGCTGCCTCACAGCTCTGTCCCCATGGCTCGCTCATACATCTTTTTCTCCTTGTCTCTACCCTTGATTTCTTGTCTGGCTGTATCAATATTGTATCTCAGTGTCGGTGTATATCATAGGCTTCATTACTATCACAACCATCGAACAAAGATACTGTTGCTTTCAACTGGTTCTCTCGACATTTAAAGAAGTTTTGACGCGTCTTTTCCAGGCGGATGAGCACCGGGGAGCAAGTGGTTAATTATTGCTCTCGCCTTATCCTTAACACGACTTTCGAACCAACCCCCTTCACTCATGTTTGAGTTTCAATTGCGCATACAGACATGAGCCATGGTTCAGGTCCATCAGCTGCCTACAAATACATTCTTAAAAACGACCCCAAACTGGTTATCCAGCCTTACATAGAATGGCGCAGCATATAGTGACAAATCCCTAGCGAACATGGAGAGCAGCTAGCTCAACATGCATGACCTCTTACCGGCGAGGAAAACTAGTCAGTAAGCCGTAGTCTGAACTCCGTGGGTTACTGCTTTCAATCGTATAGTTCCAAGGGAGCACTTCTACGGAAGGAAGGTCCCAACAGCATGGATCTCATGGGTATGGTCCTCGAAACGGCCCAAAGGCTATCTAAGCCTCTTTGAATCTCGAACCACAGTGGACACACATGCTTTGGGACACAAATGCGGATGGACATTCATTCTTGTTCCAACTAGCGGAGCCTTTTGACTCGTTCAAAGGTGTAATCATGACTCACGACAGTATCGGTAAGTGGTAGAGGCGAATATGTGGTAATAAGTTGACGTACCGTCGCGGTAGTGAAACAAACGTTCATGTAGTCAGTAGCCACGACAATCGCCTGCTTCGCTCCAGACTTCCAGCCATGGCATCAATGGTGAGTCCCAGCTTGCAATTGGGGATTGAAACTCACTAAGCCGACCAGCGATGTTGTTTATTTCAACCCAGAACTAACTCACACTCGGCAGGTCCATCACCATTCAGTGGCTTTGCCTTCATTTGTTGCTCGAGATGGTAAGTCTCTGTCACATCGAACTTTATGCAAACTCATTAAGGTATCACGCTGAATTTAAACATGGCACTTGTCACCTAGATATTTGTAGATTGTGCCTCGTTTGGCGCTCAGCGCTTCAATAGAACCTGCTGCTGACCATCACTTTGGGCTACCAATCCGCCCGAGTTCTTTCCTTCGGGCCGCGAACCTCTGATACACTAGGGTTCTGCACGCTAAAATTAACTTTCAGAATATCACGTATCATATAGTTTTATCTAGCGAAGTTGATGACCATACTGCACTCGGGTCAAATGATCCAATCACGCCAGCAAATTCGGAGTATCTATGAATGTTTTCGGCATAAAGTGCCTGCCCTACGTCCAAACTCGTCTCTTGCTGCGCTTTATCATTCTCTTCGATGAATTTTGTGGTCTTCTACAGGTTTAATGGCAGCCCGGGCGGGCCGTTTACTCTTGGTAGACCTAAGCGTACTGGAAGAATATAAAAGCGAGGAGGAAGCTGGTTGGGTGCCTCACAACACACCAGCTTGCGCCAAGATGAACTGGAAAAAAGCTTTTGCTCTTGCTTGCGCCTCATTTACACCCAGTGTCTTCGCGGCCTTTGGTGTTACTAGTGGCTCAGGCTACCTGAGTGTTGATACTGGATCGGCACTCGTATTCCGAGGTATGTGCTCTTAACACGAACACCTGAGAAAAAAAACTCATTTATTACATTGGAAAAGTCTCAACCACAAACGGGGATATCACTTCGCTTAAATATAACGGCGTAGAGTACCAGGACTCCTCCAAGTTTACCCAGATTAGTTCTGGCCTTGGAAGTGCGACGGTATCATCCAAAGTCTCCGGCAACTATGCGACTATCACAATCGCTACCGATACACTCGTGAGTTCACACACATGTTGCATGTCTTTTGTCTATACCCAGCGTCTCACCTTTGGGTATTAGACCCAATACTATGTCGCTGTGAGCGGACAAAACGCCATCTACATCGGTACATACACTACCGCTGAGCCTAGCGTTGGTGAGCTGCGATTCATCGCACGCTTGGCTAAGTCCAAGGTGCCAAATGGTTATACAGTATCCGAGATTGACGGTAGGTTTGTCGGTTGACCTAAGTATTTCTACTAATCACAAGAACTCAAGGCGGTACGGCCATCGAGGGTAGTGATGTTTACTCCCTTAATGGGCAGACGCGCTCCAAGTTTTATTCGTCCGTTGAATTTATCAAGGATCAAGTACACGGTGTAACCGGTAGCGGTGTTGGGATTTATATGGTAAGTTGAGTTTGGTTTGCAACATATAGCTAAGAGCTCACAAAGATATGGAGGTTATGCCTGGTAATGCATATGAGACGTCCGGTGGCGGACCATTTTTCCGCGATATCAACAACCAAGGTTAGTCCTATCACATTACTACTGGTGTCCGTCTCATTTCCGCACTTAGGATCGGCGCAACAAGAACTCTATTGGTGTAAGTTACCCGAATACCAGGTACTTCGACGCCAACGACTAATATTACAAACTTTCATTAGACATGAACTCCGGTCACATGGTCACTGAGACTTTCCGTACTGGTTTCTTCGGTCCATATGCTATGGTCTTTACCTCGGGCTCCGCCCCCTCCGCCTCTCTCGATACTTCCTTCTTCTCTTCGCTCGGCCTCAAGGGATACGTCGCCGCCTCGGGCCGTGGTACGGCCAAGGGTACGATCTCCGGCGTTGCGTCGGGCTTCACGGTCGTGGTTGGTCTTAAGAACAGCGCTTCCCAGTACTGGGGTACCGCCTCTGGCTCGTCGTACACGATCTCTGGTGTCAAGCCTGGTACATACACTGCTACCCTGTACAAGAAAGAGCTGGAGGTCGGAACTGGCTCCGTTTCGGTGTCTGCTGGCGGCACCGCAACTCTGAACCTGTCCTCGAACGAGAGCATCAAGACGACAATCTGGCAGATTGGAACTCCTGACGGTACCCCCTCCGGGTTCTTGTGGGTAACCAGCCTCGTAATGTTTCAATACTTCCTGATAGGGCTATTTATAGGAACGCAGACAGTAAGCTCTCATTTGATTTCTCTCTCCACGGGTACTGATATACTATGTCATCAAGAGATTGAAACAATGCACCCGTAAGTACACAGCATTTGACGTTGCCGGGTGCTTAGCTGACTCCTGACCAGATCTGACTCTCGTATGAGTTCTTGGGGGCCAGTAACATTTACCATTGGCAGCTCTTCCGCATCTTCATTCCCGATGGCACAGTAAGTCCTAGCCCTATTTCTCTAAAACTTTTAACTCAGCCCCAACCAGATTTGTTGCAGTTAACAATCCTACGACTATCAAATGGACTGCGACCTCTTCCCAGATCGGCGCTCGCACCCTCCGCATCCGCACCACCTCTTCCTTCGCCGGCGGTCGCCCGTCAATCCAGGTCAACTCGTGGTCTTCGGCCGCCCCTGCAGCTCCTGTGAAGATCGACTCGCGCGGGGTAACTCGTGGTACATGGAGGGGGTAAGCTATATGCGCCTCTTATGCAAATTCTACGACTTACTTGGCGTGTAATAGATACAACGAGATGTATGGTGAGTAGATGATAGGTTGGTAGTGTGCGAACACTAACGACTATGTAGAATACGCTATTCCTTCGGGAACCCTGGTTGCAGGATCCAATACGATTACTATCACAATCATCAGTGGCAGCTCTGGCGACGTCTTCCTGTCTCCCAATGTGGTTTACGACTCAGTTGAGCTGTATTAGTTGGATTTGAGCATCCAGCTTTAGTTGCGGTTTCATTAGCTGCATTGTATGTTATGTATCATTGGATACATTAATGAACGCTCGAATTACTATGGCCCTAAGTCACAAGCTATAAAGTCGCCATTCGCGCAATAGTTTCGAGAATCGAAATGTCCTAGATTTGATAAGACACACGGGTAATTTCGTATAAATCCTAGTGTAACTAGTTGTGAGCATGTGATGGGATGATTTATTTTGTTAGTGCGCTTAATGGGGTGTTGATCTTCGATATATGGGCTTTAGTAATGTATCTCTCGACTGCTAACACTCATGGGTCGATCTCACAAGATGAAATTATCATTTAGGAGCTACAGAGGCGGCAGAGACTCGGCACGAAGAGTCACGTGCCGATTAATTCTCCGTTTGGTCCTTGGACCCTCTCCCTTGTTACGTCCTCGCACGACACCGCTTCTAACGAAAGGGATGAAATATGTTGAACTGGACCAAGTTTCCAATCATTTAGCTTGAAGAATCAATGTAGCGTCGGAAACGCTTGCTCCTTCACTACTCATATCTTCTGAAGTGTCTCGTTTGCTCGGATCAAAACTCCCTGTTGACGCAATCGGCTTATCCCACGCATACTCGGGAAATCCTCTCTAGATCTATATAACACCCATGCCATTCTTCAAGCGAGCCCCGCTCTTCCTTATTCAGTTGCACTATGGAGCACTCTTGCTACTTGGGTGTTAACGGACTGAAAAAGTCACATGGACATACAATTGAGTTTTTTCCGGTTACTTGTTATATGTGACTCCTCAAATACCAACTACAGTCCTCCTTTCATAGGAGTTTCGTATACTACTTGAGGGTTTGCGAAGACATATTCTGGCTATCTACACCCAAAGTAACGTGATATATCTATCCGCAAAGAAGTTATACCTGGCTAGGCATACCGCCGCTTGAAACCGGTTCGACCCCAAGCTTGGTAGCCTTGTAATGTTGTGTTCGAAGTTGAATTCTCCGAGCCCGGGGTTATAAGCAAGCCACACGTAAACGAATCACATGCATGCCTGTATTGGGTTTCAAGAGCCGATTACTGTTTCTAGGGTATGTCTGATATCTACCGTTCTTTATTTGAAGAAGTTGAAAGTCATGTTGCTACGTCAGTCAACTGATCTAGTCACGCCATGCAGAAGCTCGGAGTAATTGGTCTTGGCATCAGAGGAATTTTGCTGTTAGCCGTCCGGCTTGTCCTACTAGCTTCACTTAGCCTAATCATGGTCTTAGGCCGATCTTCGACTTGACAGCAGGGCGGTTGGGCGGGCCGCCGGTCTCGAAACGGGCCTACCTCGCCCCAGGGGTATAAAGACGTGAACGAGACTCCCTTGCCGTTATACCATTCACTTGACATCAAAATGAACTGGAAACAGCTCTTTACTCTAGCGTGTGCCTCATTTACTCCTGGTGTTTTCGCCGCCTTTGGTGTGACCACAGGATCAGGCTACTTGGACGTCGACACTGGAGGAGGGCTGGTATTCCGAGGCAAGTGACCATCTATCATCACTACGCACAGATGTCTAAGGATATCTTCAGTCTCTTCCAGCAGCGGAGATATCACATCCCTCAAGTACAACGGCGTAGAGTATCAAGACTCTTCCAAATACACTCATATTGCCTCTGGACTCGGCTCGGCAAGTGTGAGCTCCAAGGTCTCTGGCAACTATGCTACAATCACGATCGCGACCTCTACCCTGGTAAGTTGAATCGCCGCTATATGAGGCCTAGTACTTATTGAATTCTCTTACCAATCTCAGACTCAATACTACGTCGCTGTCAGTGGACAAAGTGCAATTTACATTGGCACATATACTACCGCTGAACCTGACGTTGGGGAGCTGCGATTCATTGCACGGTTGGCCAAATCCAAGGTCCCTAATGGCATTCCTCAGGCAGAAATCAACGGTATGTTGGCGCACTCGTTTCTTCGGGTAGTGTCTTATGTTATGGTTCTTAGGTGGCACTGCGATTGAGGGAACCGACGTTTATAGCGTTAGCGGGCAGACACGTTCGAAATTCTACTCGTCCGTGCCGTTCATCAACGACAAGGTTCATGGTGTGACAGGCAGCGGTGTTGGTATCTACATGGTGAGATAGATTCTTCGAAGTTACCTAAACAGTGATTAAACATTACTCCTAAAAGGTCATGCCCGGTAACGCATACGAGACCTCGGGTGGTGGACCCTTCTTCCGTGACATCAACAACCAAGGTCGGTGTTAAAGTGTTATAAAATGAATCCAATTAACCTTTCGGCTCTAGGCTCGGCGCAGCAGGAGTTGTACTGGTGTAAGTCTGTATATTAACCAACCGCTCGACAGAACTAACGCGTGTTCTATCAGACATGAACTCTGGCCACATGGTTACCGAGACTTTCCGCACTGGTTTCTTTGGACCATATGCTATGGTCTTTACCTCCGGTTCTGCACCCTCCTCTTCCCTCGACACTTCCTTCTTCTCTTCGCTCGGTCTTAAGGGATACGTCGCCGCCTCAGGCCGCGGCACGGTCAAGGGCACGATCTCCGGCGTCGCGTCGGGCTTCACAGTCGTGGTTGGTCTTAAGAACAGCGCTTCCCAGTACTGGGGCACCGCCTCTGGCTCGTCGTACACGATCTCTGGCGTCAAGCCTGGAACATACACTGCGACTCTATACAAGAAAGAGCTGGAGGTCGGAACTGGCTCCGTTTCGGTGTCTGCTGGCGGTACTGCGACTCTCAACCTATCTTCGAATGAGAGCATTAAGTCAACAATCTGGCAGATCGGAGCTCCCGACGGTACTCCTTCCGGCTTTTTGTGAGTAAACTCAACTCTATTTTCGGGTTATTTCTGACATCATCTTCTACAGGAATGCCGACAGTAAGCCCTTTTACTGATATACATTATATGCACGCTTTTCTAACCCGTTCACACTATTTAGAGATTGAAAAGATGCACCCGTGAGTACTGAAACGCTATAATACATCTAGTTAAACACTCACCTCTTGTGTCCAGGACCGACTCTCGTATGAGCGGGTGGGGTCCCGTAACGTACACCATCGGCAGTTCTTCTCCCTCTTCGTTCCCAATGGCACAGTAAGCGCTTCTTCGTACGTTTCAGACCTAGTATCTTAACTATAGCTAGATTCGTCGCAGTTAACAATCCTACAACGATCAAGTGGACTGCGACCTCTTCCCAGATCGGTGCTCGCACCCTCCGCATCCGCACCACCTCTTCCTTCGCCGGCGGTCGCCCGTCAATCCAGGTCAACTCGTGGTCTTCGGCCGCCCCTGCAGCTCCTGTGAAGATCGACTCGCGTGGAGTGACTCGTGGTACATGGAGAGGGTGAGTCGCATGCACATACATCGCCGTCACCGGACTAACCTGGCGTATGTCAGATATAACCAGATGTATGGTAAGTAAATATGACGACGAAATAGGGCGCATATACTAACACTAACCTGTAGAATACGCGATCCCGTCCGGAACCTTGGTTGCTGGATCAAACACTATCACCATCAGCGTTATCAGCGGCAGCTCTGGAGACCAGTTCTTGTCTCCTAATGTGGTCTATGACTCTGTCGAGCTTTACTAAGCTCTTAGTTGCTTGCTGTAGTGCATGTTGTCGTAAATTGAGTTGATGAATTTTCTCTTTCATCCCTCTCAACTGGCAAATGCGATGAAGCGATGAGACTTCCACCCTTGGTAACCTCGTGGACATGCAAGTCGAAAGCCCTAGTGGTATGCCGAACTCCCAAATAGGTTGTTAGAGATCGTGGTTTGTATACCCGTTCGCATTGCAAGACACGGTATTTCATCACGAGCTTCTAGCTATGCGTTCAATCTCCAAACTTACCCCGTGAGCGCCAGCAGTATCGGTGTGAACTAGCGATGATACCCCTTTTCCCAATGTGAATATGACAAAACTGACCCGAAACATCCAGGCTCGTGTTTTCAAAACATAACGCCTGCTCATCACTTATGATTTGATTTAGCACCGCCAATCCTCGTGGAATCACGCTAAGGCTACGGTATGGCAAACTCCCGGGCCATCGGTTAGACAATAAAGGTAACAGTTCGTCACTCAATAGGGGTTATTTGTACATGATTCAGCACGCCGGGCGTCTATTTGACAATTTCATTTACTCCCGCTCATCTCTGCGGATGTAAATTTTCCGGAAATAGCGAAATCTCATTAGACCCTCGACCTCATAACGATAACGATATGGCTACCATTGTCGACGTAGATTATAAACCTAAGGTAGCACCTTCAGGATGGACACCTGCCGCAAGTTCATCCTCCAACATTGATGGTACACTCGTTCTACCTCGCTACCCTCCTCGCTTTAGCTAACTAATTCCCACCTACCAAAAAACTTAGTCTCCACACAACGAACGCTCCATCCCGCTGGACCTTCGTACCTTGGTCATGTTCGACGTGCTACTTCGAAGCTTACATTTGAACAGGATGATGCTGCGCAAGCTGAGGAGTTGGCGAGGCAACGGGCCGAGTTGGATGGAGACGAGGCGGATGAGGAGAAGTATAGGGGAATTGGAGATGATGAGGAGAGCGAGGATTTGCTTATGCGGGATCCTAAGGAGTGGAAGGTATGTGAGCTGTGTTTTGTCTGTGGCCTTTATGATGGAGGGGACTGATAATGGGTGGGATGAGTAGTCTCAAGATCATTATGCTGTGCTTGGGCTTTCGCATTTGCGATTTAGGGCTACTCCGGATCAGATCAAGATAGCAAGTTAGATTATTTTATTGCTCGGCAGCTGCTTTGTTACTAACTTGTTGATAGATCGTAAAAAGGTCTTAAAGCACCATCCTGACAAGAAATCAGGTCTGCCAGGGCATAACTCGAACGACGATGCGTTCTTTAAATGTATTGCCAAAGGTATTGATTCCTTTCTGGCTACTGTATCCCATTATTGAGACTATGCTCCAGCCTACGAGATACTTTCGAATCCAGAAAAACGACGGCAGTTTGATTCCGTTGACCCATACTACGAGGTTTTGGAAGGCGATGTTCCCAGCCAGGGGGATATTTCCAAACGGCCGCCCGAGGTATGTGATTTACATATCTTCTTCACGGGAGTCAGGTTATCAAATTCCCTCCCCAGGCCTTCTTCAAAGAGTTCGGACCTATCTTTGACCGTGAGGCGCGCTTCTCGAAAAAGCAGCCTGTGCCGCCGTTGGGCCCGATTGATGCACCTAAAGCTGAAGTCGAAGAGTTCTACAACTTTTGGTATAATTTCGACTCTTGGCGAAGCTTTGAGTATAAGGATAAGGAAATCAACGAGGGCTCTGATAAGTTCGTAACATTTTCGTGTTCTTATTTACACGAGTTCATACCCTCTACAGCCGTGACGATAAACGCTATACTGACAAGAAGAACCGTTCGGAACGCGCCCGCCGTAAAAAGGAGGACAATGCTCGCCTGCGCGCGCTAGTCGATACAGCGATGGCCGTTGACCCGCGTATCAAGCGTATCAAGCAAGAAGAGAAGGAGGCGCGCGAGGCGAAGAAACGAGCCAAGAGTGGGCTGCCTCCTGCTCCTTCGGCAGCGGATAAGAAGAAACAAGAAGAGGAGGAGAAGAGGAAAGTTGAAGAGGCCATGGCCAAGGAGGAGGTATGTAATATTTGTTTGAGATTTGTACTTAGAGCTTATGCTGTGTTATTTTGCAGGCTGAAAAAGCGGATGCAAAAAAGGCGAAAGCAGCGGCGGCCAATGCGGCCAAGAAAGCTCGCCGTGCGGCTCGTGCGGCAGAGGGAGGCTCATAATTGTTCGTATACGTGTCTACTGTTATCCAATGACAGTGTTCTTGAATCAAAATACATGCAACCCCTTGACTTCTTATGAGCATACAACTTCAATGAACGAAATACAAAAATTTACCATAAATAGCAGGCTTGTTTGTTTTTAGGCAGTCACGTGGCAACGCAAACAAAGAGAACTTCCTTTTAGTGATGTCAGAACACTGGAGATACAGGGCTTTTCCCTCGACCACCACCTCCCATCTCTTTCTCGACGGCGATGGCTGGCTCCAGTCTCCTTTCGGCGCTCTTGGCACTGCAGTTTGTTGTGTCCACGCTTGCAGTTCCGGGAAGGATGCACTGGCCGCCCGCAGCGGCATTGAACGGTGTCCTGCCTCCATTGCTAGATGTCCCAGATGGCAAGGATGTCATAAATGAGTTTGGGCTGAATGAGACTCAGCTGGATCAGCAGCAGCCTATCCAGGTAAGGCATATTTGTGGATGAATTTTCTTAAGCTCACATGATGTTTTTGCTCGCCTTCCGATAGGTTCTTAACATCCCGTGAGCGGCGTCCTCTCATCTATCCTTGAAATTCTTACCTACACATCTTTAGGGGATATGCTAACTGGACTGAGACTGGCTGGAACGTGCGGCTGCACGGTGCAGCTTACAGGGATCCGCCACTCGTTGCTTCCCAACTCGATGATGCTGCCAAGCGCTTTGTCCCTGACTTGGACTACGACTCCATGAACGACACGATGAAGACCCAAGCGCGAAATCTTACGAGCGGGATCTCTACCGTACCAACGGAGGATGTGTACCTGAGTTTTGACTTTGTCTATAACCGGAACTCGGTGAGCTCATAGTCCCAATTTGGATATCTCGGTGACCTGACTCTCAGCCGGTTGAAGATTGCGACCGTCAGCTATCCCGGTCCGACAGATGGTCGAGGCGAATACGATGCCTTTGTTCAAGTGGCTGTTGCGGATGGCATTGTGCCCACTGGAAACAATACGATCAACACCCAGGGAGTCGAGTTGTTTAACAACGTGTCGATATGTGAGTATATTCTATTTTTGCTTTCCGGTATATGAATTTATAACTGTATCCATAAAAATAGCTGGAAACGCCTCCACGTACCTCGTCCCAACGCAAGGGATAACTCTCGTAACAGACATTGATGACATCCTGCGTGTCACCAAGATTTGGAACCCTAACGAAGGGCTCTTGAACTCATTCGTTTACCCGTTCCAGCCTTGGATGAACATGCCAGGTGCGTGCGCTTTTGGTTTCTAACTGTCATTCGCTTGAACCTCGCTTTCAGATGTTTTGAACCGATGGGACGCCGTGATTCCCAACCTACACTTCCACTATTTGACCACTACGCCCACCAAACTCGCACGACCATACATGTCTTTCATCTACGGACGATACCCGCTAGGAAGTTTCGACGTTCGCCCAGTAAGCCAGCCAACCTAGTTTCACAGTTGTGTTACCCGCTCACATGTTACCTTTGTTTTTCAGCTCAACTTGACAACCCTCGACCAAACCTTCTCCATTCGCAGAGTTAACCTCCAGCGCGTGTTTGAAACGTTCCCCTACCGGAAGTTTGTTCTGCTTGCCGATACGAGTAACCAGGATGTGATGAAGCAGTACCCGGCTATGGCGAAAGAGTTTCCGGGGCGTGTACAGGTATGTAGCTTTGATTCTTGAAATGCTGTATGTTTACTTAATGGTCGTGGGTAGTGCATACTATTGCGGAATACCAGTGCTACGGATCCGAGTGACTATTTCCCAGTGAGTGTATTGGGTTCGGGGTGCGTTGCTCCAGACTGACGGGTTGGCGCTTCAGTACGACACGTCCGGCTTCAAAGATCTTGATAACTCGACGTATATGTTCTTTAGAACTCCAGTGAGTCCATGGTTGTGACAACCACGGCTCAGATATTAATATCTTTATTTATAGGACGACATCGCCGGATTGAATTTCACGAATGGGGATTGTAGGAATGCGTCTGTGCCTCAGAACATGACTTTTGAGTGGCAGGTACGAGAGAACCCAGCTAATATCAAAGCTTGTACTAATCGAGATTCATATTCTACAGGCTGTGAGCAACCTATTAAACGGCGCTCCACCAAAGTCTTCCTCTCTCGCACTAATTTTCCTTGGCCTCTTTTTGGGCACTTTCTCCCTCCTCTAAGCGAACACGCACATGAACGCTTCCTCAAACGAGCATATATGGACGCTACAAAACGGTTTCAGGACACGGATCGAACTCGCTTTTCGCAGTTAGTTTTTGGCATTTTATCAATCACATGATGTATTTAGACACGATGTATTCGAGTATGACAATGGCACGATTTGATTCATCTTCACTAGGATGGGGACGTTACAGTGCTAAGAAGTTCAAACAAATCTCATCGAGAACATAGCTAGCTTCACAGCGATTTAAGCGCAAACTTCGTCAAGCCATTCGCCAAACGTTTGGTTGTTCTTCCAGCGTTGGATGGTCCTCTTGTGCGTTAGCGCAAGTGTACTCTCCGGTTTCGTGGTCGCTTTTCCTTCGGTTTTGGTTGGAGATGGCCCAATCCGCTCACCCGTGGACGAGATGATCAAAAGTCGGCTATATGCGTCGATACGAATGCTCTCGGGCAGCTTCAACCTCTCGTTTGTGTCGACAATTGTCTTCTGGACCACCGAAATCATCTGTTCTGTCGAGAACGTTTTGTCTTGGTCACGTCGGAGTTGCACTACGGCCGCAGTATGGGATCGGTCGCTCCCAAACACCTGGACCGCGTCTAAATCCCATCCGTCGATACGTTGGAGATCCATTTCGAGCGCTTGACTTATCGCAGCCTCTACTTCAAACGCGCTCAAACCCCGCCCGTCGCTCGTCCCGATATAATCGTTCTCCCGCCCAACGTGAACATAGACAACCTCGGTAGTAGATCCCTCCGCAGCGGGCGAATCGAGCGGAACCTGGAGTTCATGGAACAAGTCGCCCCATTTCACTGCTGGTTGACCGTGCTCTGGACCTGGACCGGGATATGGTTCGATATCGACTGGCATGTTGCCTTGGACGAGATTATGGGATAGGTGTGGATGGGTTGAAACGAGTGTCCAGAATTGGACGGTGCGTGGATGCGTGGCTTGACCTTCGGTCATGCTAAGCTTGGTATCGTGATCGTAGGGCATGATCAGCGGTGGTGGCGCCCCAGGCGTCGGGCGGAGGTAGCTGTAGGGGGGTCTTGAACCGGATAAGAGGCCACCAAGCTCAGAGTTGCCGAATGTATTCTTTGGGAGATGAAATGAGATCATGTTTTGTGAGACGGTCGAAATCAAACATACCGTAGCCTTGATATTACACTTGACGAACATATCTGATAGCTCCTGATCGACATTGGTCCCAGTGACGGCCATACTTTCTAAGCGCGATAGAGCAGCCGCCCATTTGTGATCCTTGGGTGATCCATTTTCATCGAAAGCTAAGCGTAGCATTTCTCTAGCTTGCGGGGCCATCGTGAATAGATGATCTGTCTTGGAAGCAACAACCCAGTCTAGGATTTCGGCGCCGGACAGTTTACTAATATCCGCCTTGTTTACCAAAGCGAGTGGCGTCTGAGAAACCAGATGCAAGAGTGAGATTTTCATAGACGTCATCCAAAAGAGCGGGTAGATCAATAATCTAGTGGTTTTTAAATCCGGCGGAGGTTGGGCGGGTTTGCTACTCTGCGCCGCTTGCGCACGGCGCTTCAAGTGTATTTCGAGGTCCATTGCCCAGTACTGAAGTGGGAAACGAAGTAACTTGGGGGCGTTGGTAGTGGCGGATGAATGTAT
>WSTJ01000573.1:0-21853 GCA_019623705.1 Ceratobasidium sp. 428 | reverse complement strand
CCACGTTCGAAAGAGGATTGCTGTTCACTCTGAAATTGACTTTTGAGATTTTTCGTCACTATATCGCCTGACCTACTCGCCGAGCGTCGAACTTAATTCGTCTGTTTATTACCCAGAGTGATATTAAGCGGATAACGCCCAGCGTGAAAATCTGATAAGATTACTGCGCCTCAAGAAGTGTGGGGGCAATAAGATCGATTCAGGAACAGAGTGTCCAGTATCATCACCGATTACCCCGGACGGCAAAATGTGACGGCATGAGAATAGCTATAATCAATTCTGAGGTTGGGGCTTGTACGCGAGCAAAAAATGCTGAGAATACGTAATAAGTGGACCAGGCCCGTGGATGGGAGACGCTTACCAAGCGAACCTTACGCCTAAACAGGCAATGGTTGAGGCTCCGACGTGCGACAAGCGAGCAGAAAATAGCCCGAAAGATCACGGGTTATCTCGCTCTCAACGCTGAATATGACGAATTAGAACGCCAGAAATGCTTCGTGGGCAGGGTTTTGTACATACAGGCGAATCGGATTATCTTACATAGATGTATGCCGGTGATCGGTACGCAACCGGTCTTGCTGTAAGCGCGCTCAACCCGATGCCGGGTTTCAGCGTAAATGCATATGTGAAATGTAAAATTTTGCAAAAGACTCACCCGTCTAATCGACAACCGTGTGATCCCTTCACCAAAATGGCCTCGCGAGAGGGCTTGTATGCTCGGATGTCCCAGCTTGGGATTTACTGTCTAATCCTTGGCGCAATAAATATGATCAACCCGGTTGCATCTAGTCTAAACCATACTTACGGTCTGGTTCTGTGTGCGAGCGGGATCGTTATCCAGGCCGAGGCGAACCGTCTTCGCCGGCGCGGCTTTTACAACGGCCGCCTAAATCCATCGAGAAACCGGTACGGGCCGCGTGGGCCATACAAAAAGAGAAAATTTATGGAAGATATCGATCACCTATTTGAGGACGATTTAGCCTCCCAGTTTAAGTCGTGGGCACGGTGCGCTCACCTAACGAAGTCGATATTTAGGTTCCTTATCTTGTCTTCCTAGCATGAACCGCATATCGTTCGACCGGCTGTTGCACCTCATCAAGGACGACGATGTTTTTAAGTCAAAGGGTCGAAAGCCGCAGATACCGGTACATTATCAGCTAGCGGCTTACCTGGTACGATACGGGTATGAGACCGGGAGAAAAACTGCGTCAAAAATCAAGGTGTCTGAAGGCGCGACCTACAAGTGCTGTAAACGAGTTACCCGCGCACTGCGAAAACTTCGATCCGCATACGTGAGCTGGCCGACAAATGCGGAGAAACGAGAGATCAGGTTGTTGTATGAGTCGTTTGGGTTTCCCGGAGCTATCGGCGCAATTGACGGTACTTACTTTCGGCTTTTGGATAAGCCGAAATACCGGGCGATGTCTTACTATTGCCGTAAAAAGTTCTATGCGGTAAGTATTATGCATATATGCGCATATTTTAACCTGTACTTACCTTGCTTGCAGATTAATATGTTGGCCGTCGTTGATATAGACGGCCGCTTTATTTACTACGATATCGGTTGGCCCGGCAGTGTGGCCGACGTTTCCATATGGAAGCGAAGTCGCTTATGGCTGAATCGAGACAGTTACCTTAGCCCCCGCGAGTGGTTGATGGGCGATAATGGCGAGTGATTTATGTTTGCGCGCATACAACTTGAATTAAACATTTATTCTACAGGGTATTCACTCACTCAATACGTGATCACACCATATGATGTACACGAGCTTCGAAACCTCAGCGCGCGGGAGCGACAGCAGAAAACTCAATGGAACAAAGCTCATTCGTCGAGGCGCATGGTGGTCGAACACACCTTTGGCTTACTCAAGAAGCGCTTCGCGTACTTACAAGGTATACGTGGGCGGCACATGTATACGATCCATCGAGTTATCGAATCGCTCATCGTTCTTCACAACATCATGTACGAGTTTGGGGACTTACCGGAAGATCTTGGCCCGGAGGAGGCAGCCCTTGTTATGCAGCAACAAGCGGAAGCGCGCCTCCAAGCGGATCACCGAGTATTCAAGGCTCCGGTGCCAGAAAACGTAACAGCGCAAGAGTATCTACAGATCGGAGAAGAAAGAAGGCGACTTTTGTTTGAGCACTGGCTGGAAAACCGTAACCGTAGGCGTTAAATCTTTCTATGTACGGCAAATGTAATCGCTTAGAATCATATGTTGTGATTGATTCTAAATACAAATTTGTTCGAGACACATGTAAAAAATTTTAAGTACCAATCTCAATCTTCAAGAACAGCTCGCGCGAGCATATTCGCAACCGTTGAAGGGCCGGGTCCAGCCTCGCTCGCACTCTCGGGAGCAGCCCGGGCATGATTGGAAGTGTTAAGCGCCGGAGCAGGAGCGCTAAGCGCTGGGGGACTTGGGAACGGCGTGGGCTCGCGGTTACCTGGGGTTTGAGGAGGCGGAGTCGAGGGGGTAGGGGTTGGCTCGACGCTGGCAGCTGGACCTTCGATCTCGTCGAAAATGGGCTGGAGCATCGATGGTAGCCTCAACGGCTTGGGTTGGCACAACCCACCCGCGCTCAAGAGCGCCAGTGTCGAGAACGGCATCGCTGCGTGAGCAGTGGCGATCTGTTTGGCTAACGCCGATGTATGCTCGTTCATAAGCCCCTGCCTCTCCCATATAGCTAGTTTTTCCGCCTGTTCCATCTGACTTTTCATTCCCGCGTTGACGCGATCGTAAAACGCCGCGTCTCGAGCCTCTTGGCTCCGTTTGAGTTCGAGGTAGACTCGGAAAGAGTCCCGCTTTTCCTGCTCCTTCGACGAGTCGATCTGCTGGCGATGGTAAGCCGCCTGGTCCTTGAACAAATTAACTTGCTCGTTCTGCGTCGAAGACATCGACCGCTGCATTGAATTCAGCGTTTTGACCGCATCCTTGAAGGTATCTTCTTTGCCTTTCAAGTCTTCTGCTGATGCGCCCCGTTTTGACTGCAGGCGTTTTCCGTATTGACGGACCGGTTGATTCGTATCGTCGCTGGTCGGGTCAAGATCGAGTACGCTCGGATCGCGGGCGTTGTTGTTAGGATTCGCAGCCGGTGCGGCTTTTGGTACGTCGTCCTCGCTGCTGTTTCCCTCTTCCTCATCGCCCCCGTTGTAGCCAGTGATCTCCTCGTCCTCAGAGGGCGACAGAGGGCGGTTCAAGTCAAGTCCAAACGTCTTCTCGACCGCTGGATCATTGTGGAGCCTAGAAACACACTGAGGTTAGTGTCGCTTGTAATGCGTCTGGCGCATACACTCACACTTCATTTATGATCGGATATAGCTTCGAGTCCTGAAATTCACGAAGGGTCTTCGCAGAGACGTCGTATCCCTGTTAATGAAGGTAGCTATTCTGTATATGCGCATATATGCGTTAGCTTCAGCTCGTGTAAATAAAACAAACAACATACGATGACATCGTCGGCAGCACTACCCATTCCGGTCTGACTAAAGACTTCGTTACAGATCTTGTACTTATATACCACCGCTCTATGGAAGTTTTTGAGCTGATCGACTGTTATTTCACCTCGGAAAACATTCTCGGAAATCTGTAAAAAAAAAAAAGTCAGAAGCGATTGACAAATAGATAGTATTATGAACATACGTCGCGGTAAGCAGTGGTTTGGTTGTCCCGGTTGAATTCCCATTTGTTCCGACAAAAAAACGCTGACACAAAGTCGAGCGAGTTCTGCTCGTTCCAGACCGAATTGCTGCGCGCCCTACCAATGACTTCGATGGCACTTTTTTCTTTTATAGTTGCTTCATCAACTTCAGGCTTCGTGCGTCGACGCTTGGGTGCTGGCTCAGCAACGCTGTCATCGCCGTCTGCGCGATCGGAAGCCTCGACAGCGGCCCGTTGCTTCCCCTTGGACTTGGCGCTGGAGGCACCAGTTGTCTTTCCACCACGCCCACGCCCCCTCCCCTTTCCCCTGCCACGGCCTGCTCCTCCACCTCGCATATCAACCCCCGTCTCCGCTTGTGGCTGGGTAGGCGCTATAAGCGCTGGAAGTGCCGGGGGTGTCGACATTGTAAGGTCGATTGGCCGTGTGGGGTTGCCAGCGCTTGCCTGAGAGCTGACATACGTGTATACGCGCTGGTCTTGCGTGGCGGGCTGTGAGGCGTAAGCCGGGGCGGCAAAGGGTGGCGGGGAGTTGTATTGGGTAGGGGGGATTACGTCCTCGGGGCTGAATCTGTCGAGCACCGAGCCACCTGGATATCCTGGCTGCCAATAGTCAGGCCCAACAGACGAGCTGTGGGCTTGGAAAGGCGGGGGTGCGGCAGCTTGGGAAGACGGCTGCGAATCAGGCACGAGAACTCTTGGAGTGCGAGGACAGTCATAATGATTGCCTTGAGGAATACCTCGCCGCACAAAGAAGTCCGGGTCTTCGGTTGTGGAAGGAGCGTTGGGATCGTGGGGATGAGGGCGAACGCGTGTGCGAGCAGAGCTGACAGGGTGCGCATATCCTGGGCTCGGGGGCTGATAGTTTGGGCTTGGGGGCTGCTGTGTGTAAAATTGCTGGGTAGGTGCGCTCCCAGTGTTCCAACCCGGGCTGGGACTTGGGACTCGCGACGAGACGCCATAATGGCGAGCGTCACTTGATGTAGACAATAGTCATATCAGCGTATGACAAGGAATTAAATACCAGACGACTTACCGAGAATCGCTAGCGTATGGCAAAGGGCCGGTCATGCCAGCGTTCGAATAATTATAAGGACTGTGGGACTGGCTGTGGGGTTGGCTGAGGGACTGAGAAACGTCCCGAGCGTCCTGTGACGACGCGTCGAGCTGGCTCTCGACGGTAAAGAGGTGCCGGGGACTGATAATAGATGTGTTATTAGCTGTGCATGTATTGAGTCTCTCCTTCGGCTTACCTTGGATAACTATTCCAAAGCCGTGCACTTTTAGGATCTCTATTGGTGCAATCGGACATTTTTGAGTTTTTTTTGAGTCGTTCAAGCTGCGGAATACGAGTGTGTCGACGGCACAAGGTAGAGCACTCTCAAATTTTCAAGCCGCAGCTATTTCCCTCACACTCACAAATTTTCCGCTTGGCGCGTAGCCCTCTCGTCACATCGATAGAGGCATGCGGGACACCACAAACACGCATATAATCTGCATTTCAAGCGCATATACGAACAACGCGTCTTTTGATAGTTTTGTATATGTACATATGATCTATAGACACTATTTTACCTATAGATTTTGCTATCTAAATAAGCCCCGGTCCTTGAACATATAACCTTGGTGCCGCTACACCGCCTAGCTCCTACCGATCAGCCAATTTCAAACCCGCCGCCTTCTTCACGCGTAATTCCTTAATCACGCGTTTTTGCTTCTATTGCCTCTTTTGGTCTCGGCGCTTACACTCAGCTTAGTCACGACCCTCACCAGCGGTCCCATCAAGTATTTTCAGGCTCAGCCTTTACCCCACGTTTTTAGAATTGATTATAGCTAATGAGAGAGCTCATAAGATATGTCAGACAGCCAATGAGAAATGTGCCATCCATGGAGAGTGACGTCATCAACGGCGAGTCTGTCTAGCACGTACGTTTTTGGATCAGGCGGATTTCGAGTACTTGGCCGCCTAAGCTCGAATAACACAATAGTACAGACACCAAAAGAGACATTTCTGTTAAAGTCTACATCGCCCACTGCTCGTCGCCAGGTAAAATGGTAGTAAATTGGTATGGATATCCGATGTAAGTACATCGGTTTATATACACAAGAGTGTGAGAAATCGAAGTGGTGTATCTACGAGGTACACAATAGAGAAGATAATGCGCAGTAGAAGTAGAAGATAGAAGAATATCGCTTAAGACAATAGCGAGTTCAACAATTTCGACCGAAGTTCATCACGAAGCGCCTTTCACGTGCTGGGTGAAAGTGATAGCCGACAAGCTTCCACATAGGATTGTTCTTCCGCCAGTCCAATGTTGCAGACTTCTTTAGGCTTGGCTCGGATCATATCACCAGATTTTTAGCTCCTTAACCAATTAGCGTAAGTGTCGCAATTGTGTTTGAACCTAAAGGTATCATAATATAATGTAATGAATTTCTGCACCCATGGTCTACCCGATATGCTGAACGATGGACCTACCATGGTCTCAGATCTTCTGAAACGAACCATGACGGGGACAAGAAACTGTTTGGCCAATTGGAGGAAGCTCTCCGTAGAGTCATGAACGCGTGATCATGAGTTTCGTTAGCCTATATATGAGTGTAACGGAGTCCGTGACACCAAGTGCGAGCGCACAATCGGATTTTGTAGTGGCAGACGTACTTTCTCGGGTCGGTTACAACCGCAAATTAGAAGCGCAAAAATACCACTGCGACTCTTGCGGCAAATTCTACTGCAATAGCCATGGGTTTCTCAAGAGTCTAGTGAACGAGTTAGCGACCGTGTCGCTGTAGATCAAAGTTTACCAGTCAAACATCAACATACTCGCCACCCCCTCATCCACCTCAAAGGTCAAGGCTGGTGCCTGAATTTGATTGATTGACACTCTGGTAGCAACATCACTTTTCCACTTCGCCACATCCACTCGTCATAAGACTGCTGAGCTTCATACGATAATGACCATTCCGAGCACGATTCTGGTCATTTTTGAATGCAATTCTCAAAGCGACTGGTGGTTGAAATACCATTTCGAGTCACATACGCGAACAGGAGGTTTTCCAGCCTACTTTGGTATATTGGACAAGCGCGAAAAACGGCTTTGGACTTACACTCGATGGCGGAAAATAGGATTGGGCTCCTTAAAACACCCGCATTTGTTGAAAATATCCTGCAAAACAACAAGACGCCTAATGTATTCCTCCGAATAATAGGTCACGGAATGCGTAAGTACACTCTGTACCAATGAATAGGTGAAATTGATGGCGCCTATATGATTATGGTGTAGGCTCAATTTTCAACGATATAACTGAGCGGGCATACGAGTTCATTCGCAGCAACTATACTCCTGGGGACGTGATCTTGTAAGATGAAGCGCCATATTCAATTCTTGACGACCGGAATGTATCTCATCCTTGCCAACAGTCTACTCGGCGAAGACAGATGGGGAGATCGAGCACTTGTTCAGCTATGCCAGTACATCGTAGGCCATTCGCCATGAGCATTTCACTCCCATTATAATCGTCAGCATCGCAGTACTCAAACAGCGCCTCAGATGGCTTGCTAATACCCTTGAAAGAGTCCAAGAATGAGTCTCGAGTACCAGGAACGGTTCCTGTAAAGTAAGTACAAGTTATGCCATGCCAGCGAGTAGGCTTTTGCTAGACACTTGTCAATCTTGACCAATTAGGTGCATTACGGTGTTAGGTATGTCCACTAAGCGGGTCGCTTGAATATTTGCACGCATTTGACCTGATGCACGACAACACACAGGATGTCCTCATACGCTAGACGCATCTACCACCGAGCGGATCATACAAAAGTATGATTATGGCTCTAAACCCGAAGAAAGCTGATTTCCAATTCTGTTAGGTTTCCTCCAATCATAGAACACTTCTTGTATTATGCCTCGATATCTAACAGCCGAGAGTCACACGCCATTCATTAAGATCCTAAGAACAGGATCATACTGTCGAGAGAGGTATGCAACGGCCTTTAATACTGGAAGCCTCTAATTGGTGATGTAGATTATGATCCTTGACCCCATACCCGTCGGCGCGGAGTATGAGCTTTGTATGCAATGAATCAAGGTATACCCTCCATTGCTTGAGATATAATTCGTATACTTATCTTGATGTCCAGTTTTACACTCATCAATTTGCTAACTACTACTATCAGGCTTTTCCCAATACATTCACTCGCGCTACTATGCTGTGGAGACAGGTGATTGGAAACGAGGACACCGAGACTTCGAGCGCACCCCAACCATACGGTCTCGCGAGATGTTCCGTCCGAGCGTATAGCGGTCTAGTTCAAGCGTCTAGACCCGTATGGGACGGCGGAGATGCGATTGTTCGCGTGAAGCATATTGTGTGGTACGGCCGTCGTTGGTGAGGGATTAGAGTTTGTCTTGCAATCGAGGGCTCGCAATCCGGAGTCCAATTGACTGTCAACATTATGATAATCGGCAAATTAATTCGTGTGCTATGGTGAGCTTGACATAAGCATATGAACACTCTCCTGGACTCAAGGAAACTTAATTTGAACTACTTATTGTTTCTATGCATTTCTAGAGAGTACCTCAAGCGCCACTAGAGGAGAAAATGAGTCTTAATAACTAAACAATCCGTTCACATCTCAGGCGATGTAAATTATGGTTGCAGCTACTAGCAAGTTACAGCCCACTAATGCTCGGTCTATTTTCTGCACCTAACCTTATAGCATGATGCTGCTGCTCACGCTGTATGAATGCTGTCGATTGTACATGTAAGTACATCGGTTTAAATACATAGGCTCGGAATCAGTACGAAGCGGAAACAATATATGCGTCGTTACGATACGACGATACAACAGATGTGAACGGAAACAAACAAACGTACGATAGAAACGACAACGTACGATAGAAACGACAACGTACGATAGAAACTGTATCAAAGATACAAGCGAGTGCAATAAACCTCATTTGGGTTCAATATGTACAATTCCACTTCATCGTTCGTCACCGCATATACTCGCCTTAAGAAGATATCAATAATTCAATTTCGACAAACACACTATGGGTACCGAGATAGTAATATTGTACGTATGAAAGACCTAAACAGACACTTTTACGCCTCGTTGAGAGGTGCCAAACCATGATCTTTTTGCAAGTGTGATCAGAATTAACTGCTGAAAGTCGGAGGCTGAGGGTCATAATGTGACCATCGAAACAGTAAGCGAAATAGAAGTAGAACTCGTGAGATGCATACAAAGAGATAAGGAAACTCCAAGAGCTCAAAGACTTAACCCAATCAGTATCTTCTGTAACGATGACGGTCGGGAATGAGAGTACAGACTTCTCACATGCATGAGAATAGGAGAAAAAATTTGATGTTAGTTTGAAGAGAATCTAAGTGCATTCACCTCTCTAATTTTGGCGGTGGGATCTCGATGCAAGGCCGTTATTTGGTGGTCTTGGTTGGGGGCAAGAGTAGCAGTGGGAATAGATCACGTGATCACCGGTTACCTGGGCGACACGAGCTTAAGCTTAACCCTGATCCCCTCGATCTAAAGCCTCCACCATATGCTGCAACGAATACCGACGCGTGAAGGGACAACAACGGGGCTCGTCTTCGGGTGACTGAGCCTGCTGAAACCCCGGATGTTGCCTCTAGATCTAGCTTTCCTTACAGGCACGCCCTGCTGAATCCTGATGATGTGCCACAATATAGTTCTAGATATATAACATCGCGGCGGAGGGGTTTCTTCTACTCTCAACCCCAGCTGAGCGACCATGAGCGGCTTTGACGACTCCGCTCCCGTCTACCAGGTCACCGACAACCAACATTACGACGCTGCCGAAGAACGCAGCACCACGGATGGATCATCATGGTCAGAGTCATCTAGTGGGCGCACTATGAGCACTCTAGGTAGTGGTGAGGTTGCGGGTACGTACTTTCACCGATACTCCGGTCGGAGGTGTGCACTTGGTGCCTTGAGCCTCCCAAGTCGCCGCTTACCACACAACTTCGGATGGGTATCAAACTGACGTATCCTAACTGAATTAGAATACTTTCGGGATCTGCACGGTTTTCAATATACGGCCGATGAAAATCTCCCTATTGTCTTTCCATCTGATTCTCGGGCGGAGCGGCTGTTTGTCGTACAACATACGATTATTAAGCTCTGCCAAGAGGGTAAAAACGTGCCTAACGTTGTGGACGAACTTATTCTTAGAGGGGGAGTAGACGGAACTGGAGCAAGAGTCCTCGATCTTGTCACGAATAGTGGGACTTGGTAAGCCATCTTGTCAATATTTCAGACAATACACCCCCTGATATAATGCCCTTGTAGGGTCCACGAGATGGCCGAGATCTACCCAAATGCCACCTTCCTTTCGTTGGATGTCAAGCCCCTTACGGCGTTCGAACCCCATCCTAAGATCGGATTTGAAGTATACGATATATATGCTGGGATTGCCGAGCCTGACGTAAGTTTTGATGTGGTCTACGCGAGGCAAACCGTCACGCTGGTATGTCTCCACTGTGTAAGTGTTGGATCTCTCACGTGCTTACTCAATGCCATGTAGGCCAAAGATTATAACATGCTACTTCGTGAAATGCACCGAGTGTTGAAGCCAGGCGGGGCGCTCGTCATTACTGAAATACCGTCTCAAGCGTACGAAGGTGTGTGAGCGCCTGAGCTCGGCTTCGATTGTTTCTCAACCTTTACCCTTCGGTTTAGCGAGAAATCCTTCCGTTATTCTTCATTCCGCTCCTCGGCGTGTCGCCGCCGTGCAGATTTTCCGTGGAATGCTGCAACACCAAGGAATTGACTTGACCGTCTGGGACGACATGGCAAAGCGGCTGGATCCCGGTCATTCACTGTGGGGCAATTCTACTTCAGACAATGTCAACAAGGACTCTCATCCGCCGACCCCGGCTGTCATTCGCGGGTTTCATACCATCACTCATCGATCGCACCTTATCCCGGGCGGACCATGGCCGGATAACCAAGAGCAAAAAATTATTGGCGCACTGGCTCGTCTGCTTTTTACGGATGTTTATCGGGCGATGCTGCCACTCCTGCAGATGATGGGTATGGAAGAGGCACAAGCTCAGGGGATGGTGGACGGGTTGCTCGAGGAGATGGCAGACCCAAGGTATCCAGCTTATGCGAAATGTGAAGTGTGGTGCGCGAGGAAGATTTGAAACGAGGAGAATAGTGCGATTTTTTCCGTATCCAATAAATAGCGACCTGTTCCTTATACCCTAGAGGCGTGAATATCATTGCGCGATACTCGGGCCTGGAGACTGTAATCATTGCCACAAAGAAACAAGATTGTATGCGGGGCCCCATTGAATAATTTAGCCTCATCATCCGCCCAAGAAGCCGGGGGTCGCCGATCTTGGTTTGTGCAGCCATTTTTGCGCCGCATATCACCCACGTTGCGTGAGATCTGAAGCACGTGACCTGCCAACCGTTGAAGACCTTTGTCTTTTGTACCTTTGATGTCCTCTTTTATATAACGTACGTACATATCTTGACGACAATTATGTCGAGGACATGCTGCTTGACACCTTGAACACAGTTGCTATGGTTGCGTGACTGTCAAGCAGTTCTACCTCCAAAGTATAAAGCGACTACGCCGCCTAAGTATTCGCCGTGTTTACTGCCTAGCTCGTTACGACCAGAACAGTCTGAATCTCTTCTCAATGCTCAATCTTATTACACCTGCTATCACTTCCGGCTTTTGCCGCATCTTGACTCATTCGTCCGTTGGTCGGCTCTTTTGTGACCTTATTGCGCCAGCCCGGAGGGTATGTACTTCAACTGGTGGTGTAAAGCTGTAAGTGTATTGAACTTTCAACTAAGGGACTATCGGAAGAAGAGGTCAAGAATATGATTTCGATTTGCTTGGTCACCGCACTCGAAACCGGGAATGCTAGCGAATGCCGAAAAGCACAGGAGAACATCATCCATATCCTCCAGCTGCCTTGTTGCGAATCATTGCGCCAGGAGGTCTCGCCGATGCTCCTGGAGCTCGATCAGCTGATCCAACAAATGGAGTTAATTGACTCTATCACCGAAGAAAACAATCTACGCACGGACGCCGCGACTCACGAGCCAGCCATGGAGGGAGCTTATCAAAACCCTGCCGAAACTCCCGTAAATCATTCAGGGGCCTTCGAGAGGTCCTCTGAGATCTGGGACACTCAGCGAAGTGACTCATACCCTGAATTACCACCATATATGCGCTGAACCTCACATTATGGGGGGGTCTATACATCATCGAACCATTCTCCGTCACCATAGCAGTTCAAGATCCACCCTCATTATCCACTAGCATTCTGTATCATCTCAGCCTTGTTCGTCTCTTCATATGTACGCATCAGCAAGCTCAATCGGTTACTATATATTGTGTTTATTCAAAAATGTCAACGTGCATGCGAGTATACTCTATTAACTTCGTTACAAGCTGGCCCAAACCACTACCCTCATGTGTATGTACGTACCGTATTGATGTGATAGACATCTCGCTCAATTTAAGAGGGTATCTTTGAGTTCGATGCACTGAGTTACAAAAGTATTCACGAAATTAAGATCTGGTTCGCCTAAATAAAGACATAAACTGCCTAGACCCACTCGGAATCGCACCTTCGGAGATAGTTGGGAATACCGAACTGTCTGTGCATTTAGAGTACACAGTTACTCGAGGAGCTCCGAGATAATTTCGGCGCCGATAACAGGCATATAAGCCCGAGATAACGAACGCTGAGCGAGGAAAAATAGGATGAGCTAGGCTTGGCCTAGATCAAGCTTCTATTAAAGAGAGTGGAAGCGCGCTGACAAAGCCTTGGTTTAGTCAGCAGAAATGACTCCTTGACCCGGAGGTTCGTGGCCAGCCGCCTGATGAGAGCCATCACCTCTCCTCCGATCACATTTTTTGCTTGCTCGCCATCATGTCATCATCTGCCTATACTAAAACACGGCTTACCTGAAAAACAATTATTGGTCACTTGAACCCCACCCCGACTTCCAACGCGCGCCTTGGTTGATCTGCCTCAACAATTCGATGAATGCGGTAAAAATGCTGGAGTCTTTCGAGGAGCTAAACTCCACGACGCAGCATCCCAAGCTCTAGCGGGGCTGTACTTAATTTAGCACCAGTTGCACCCTATCGGGACGATCCCCACCGGTCTATTCTCTTCCTTGTTCGCTTGCCGTTCGACCTCATGGGGCTTCCGTTGAATTTTCCACGTTGTCTCACAACAGTTTTATTCCTCCAACTGCCACCAACCTCCAATAGAGACAGTCGACCTCCTCCGGCATGTCTATCTTGGTTGAACGTCGGGCTGATCCTGCCCTATTGGACAAAATTCTCGCCGAGATTGGGCATACTGGCAACGCAGAGGAGCTACATCCAGTCATCCAAGACTTGCGGTGTTTAATTGAGGGCGACCCGGAGCTTTTATCTGGATTTAAACAGATGTTTAGTCAAGTTCCCCTCGGTCCGCCATACGAAGTTGATCCCAGTGGAAAACCACAGGTAAGCATGACGCGCACTTGATTTACGTTACTCAGATTAATGTTCTATTTCTGCACAGGTTCGAGACTATCATACCATGCTCAGGTGCTTCAACCATATCATCCACCACGCTCCTCCCTATGACCGAACCGACTTTGTTGCCTTTCCCATCAACGCAATCCTAAACTGGCCAATGGCTACCCAAGCCGGACTCGCTGTGTTCCTTGACCCGCGGGTCAACGAGCGTCTACGCGCCATGTTCGGTGTCTGGTCCACGTTCCTAACCTCTCCTGAATCTCGATACGTCCTCACCAAGGCCGACGACGGATGGTTCGGGCGCTACGCGAGCGAGGATATGCCGAACTTTATCGAAACGTTCGTCTGCCAGCCTGAAGAAGAGCATTACGGCTTCCGAAGCTGGGACGACTATTTCACGCGCATGTTTCGTGAGGGTGTTCGACCTGTTGGGGTTCCCGAGAACGATGACGTGATTACGAGCGCTTGTGAACACACTTCCTATCGAATTGCGCACGATATTGCATATCAACAGCCATTCTGGCTTAAAGGGCAGCCGTACTCTCTCCGTGACATGCTCGCTTCGGATCCCTTAGCATCCGAGTTTGTCGGGGGGTCGATATACCAAGGGTTCCTGAGCGCGAGGAACTATCATCGTTGGCACACGCCCGTGGCTGGGACCGTCGAAAAGGTCGTCTGCGTGCCTGGAACGTACTACGCTCAATCACCCGAAATGGCTTTCGGAACACCCGACGGTCCAGACCCGTCTGCTCCTACAGACTCTCAAGCATACTTGACCGCCACCGCCGCTCGCGCTCTCATCTTCATTCGAGCGCGGAACCCGCGCATCGGACTGATGTGTTTCATGGCAGTTGGGATGACCGAAGTCTCCACTTGTACGCCTGGTGTGCGAGTCGGGGATGTGTTAGAAAAAGGGGATGAGTTGGGTATGTTCCATTTTGGAGGGTCGACACATTGCTTGCTTTTCAGAAGAGAAGTGGGAGTGGTGTTCGATGAGGAAATATATGGTGTTGGGAAGGATGTGAGGCTGAACGTTGCGATTGCTAGAGTAGGAGGTGGTGTGGCGGCTTAAAAGCTATAGAATGCTAGGCCTTCAGGTGTTACATTTACACGGTGAATGTGATAGAGTGCCAGTGTCTGAACGTAGATCATGTCGAACTGTGTTAGCGTCAGGTAATCACGCTGGTTGAGAAGCTGGAGTGCATTCCAACTCTCAATAAATAGGTATTTCAATCCGATTTTCATAGGGAAAATAGTCTCAAATATGAATTCGAGAAGGTAACAACCAACAGCCGAAGCGAGGAGTAAATGAAGTGTACAGCCTGACTTTTCATGTTTTCGGCGCTAATCACCAGTGGCTAGGCGCCGGGCTCTGAACCGGATTTCATCCGCTGCCGGCCCGAACAATTGATCTCGTCCTTGCCTGGTGCCACCACGTAACATTTTGGGCACCCAACTGGTTTCTCCGGACAATTTTTACAGCACTTCCGTCCTGCTCCCGGGGTTGGCTTGGGTCTACATCTGGCAGCATATCGCAGCCTTGAGAGTCATTTGCCTACTTTGATATCTATGGCACATCAGGACAAACTACAGTCTATCGAGGATCATATAAGTCTTCTATCGCTGCGTACTCTCTCCGATCAATCAACTGGTACTAGATGCATATCCGACCTCCCGCCTGAACTCCTAGCGCACATCTTTCTTGCAACCATGAATAGCTCGTTTAAATCCCATTTTGGCGCTTCTTTCAATAAATATACACACCCTATAACACTGTCTAGCGTGTGCAGAACCTGGCGTGAAATCTCTGTCAGTCTACCTTGGTTATGGTCCCATCTCGATCTGGTGACATACTTAACGCAAGTAACAGGTGCACAGTCGGACCGTATCCAACTAATGGACGAACGCTCGGCTGGCGGAGACCTTGACCTTTGCGTGTGGGTCAGAGAATCTCTTGACCCTGACCCCTATCGGGTGATCGATCCGTTGGCTGAAACGGATTATTGGGCGGAAGTTGTGGCTGTACTATCTCCGATCGCGCCACGAGTTCGTCGACTACGTATTGCCTCGGATTTTTACATGGCGAGAGAGCTGCAGCCTATCTTAGCCTGTATGATGCGATTTTGCACAACTGGTACAATTGAAATACTCGAGATCACCCCTTGGCACAGAGGTCCACGTTTGACCCGACCAGTGTACCGGACGAAGCCGCACCATAACTGGCGACCGACCGCCGATCAGCTCAATAGCTTTCTGAGTGCGGTTCGCGTACTCCGTCTCCGGGATGTATCCCTACCTTTCAATAGCAGCGCATACCATGGTCTGGTCGAGCTCGTAATTCAGTCGACTGGTGATTTCCGCCTCCCGAATGGGGAAGAATTGGTGCAAATTCTGTTAGCTTGCCCGGCGTTGCGATCGCTGTCGCTTGAGAACACGTATCCCACCAGTCCGATTCCACCGCATATCGAGTCCATCTCCCTTAAACAGCTTCGGTGTCTTGAGCTCAAATGCAGGTCTCCGGAATGTCTGGCATCCTTCTTGGGGGTTTTACAGCTAGGTAGTCAGAAGCCGACCGTCAAGCTGAATATATGCGAGGAGATTGAGTTTGTCGGTCATTTTCGTACTTTCCTTGAACGGAATACGGCGGTATATGCGCTTTGTGTGAGTCCGATGGACGACAAAGCGTGGTTTCCGGCGTTGCGTCACGGTCTGTCTGGACTCTCCATTCTTACACTCGAACGTTGTGATCTTGCGGACCCAAGCCTGATTCAGCATTTTGAAGCCGAGGGCTTAAGTCCTTTTACCCCCTGGGCGTGCTTACACACCCTGCGCTTGGAACAATGCATTGTGCGGCTTGACCTCTTAGAATATCTGGCAGGCAGCAGATATCTAAAGAGGTTGACGCTAGTCGAATGCCGTGTGCGGAACCATGATTCTGAAGAGCTTACGCCGGTAGCCATTTTAGAGATTGCACCAATTTTTGCTCACTCCCAACATCTCACCATATCAGTCGAAAGTAGTGGGAGGGACTAGATGATGCCGAAAACGCACGGGAGATTTCACGAATCGCTTAGGTCCCGGTATCTTTCGTGTGGAGTCAGTACTCTGGGAACTCGAACATCTCATATATAAATGTCTCGTATCTTCAAAGTAACTTCTCTACGATAGCTGGTGGATAAAATCATACAACTGCCTGACGCGTATAGCTAAAACAGAAACCGCCAGGTATGCATAGGCTGGCGAGTAACGACCAAGCATTGAACTAGGGAGTACGCACCGGTCGTCCTTGAGTTCTAGAGCCTAGTGAAATCTCGTCGGTAATAGTTCCCAATTCTCCAGGTATGAACAAACAGCGACGTCCTGCAGACAGCTCCGGCGGGTGGTGATTAGATCCAGAGCTATCACATGGTTTATTAGTTGAGTGGCCTGGTTATCGACTCGCAACCAAACGCTGAGTTGAACCTCGGCGAAACTTCAAGCCTTCATTACACATCCCAGAATACACGCCTGCTATGTCTCCTAAGGGCGGTAGGTTTACATAGAATATCTCAACCGGAAATTCAAACACAAGGCAACAACTACGCATGTACCGCGCCAAAACCTTTGGGCATTGTTCTCCAGATTTCTGCTATCGCTCCTTGGACGTCATCACAGATTTCCCGAAAGGACCCGATGCCAATACTGTCCACCTGAAATGCATATGTGCCAATGCGTTGGCTAATGAAATCTTGGAGGGTAAATATGTCGATTGTATTTGTTTTACCCTATAAATGCACAACCATGAGAACATATCCGGTACTAATCTTGGATAATTTGACTTACTTGGCGTCGTAGGACAAAGCTTTTCCTAGGCGCTGAGGCTTGAGCCTTTAATGCCTCCATCATTGCGTCACAGAGGATTTTCCGGCTGGAGTACTGCCAGAAGGTTCTGTCGTAGTGTGTCCCCAGCATGCGATAGACCGTGGCTACTTCATCCAAATGACATAAGCCCCAAGACGTGAGGATATCTAGAACCTTGTTTGCGGTCATGTTATTCAATTCAGCAACAAAAACCTTCGGGCTCATAAGAGCTGGTGTGGATACAGTCTCGGACCCGCCCACAGCGCGGAGAGCATTAGTCAAGGGGGAGAGCAATAGATCATATGGAAAAGGCATGAGCATTAGCTCCTCGCTTGTATAACGGCAAGCTAACGCAAAACGTCCTGTGACTGCAAATTACAATTTAGTATTTGAATTTCAATCTAGTTATTAATCATACCTTGCGAGAAATCAAATACCAAACCATCGTTCAAGCGGTTCGTGCCTGGTTCGGGCCAAAGCCAAATCAACCGTGATGATATTATTAGCTCGCTACGAAGTAGTATTTTCTTCTTCATGTTAACGTGTGGCGATATGTTGAGTATATGGGCTAAACATGCGCTCATTTTGCGTTCTTTGTATAAGAGAAGTTTACGGATAGCATCGACATTCAACAAGTTGGTAATTGTAGGGGGGCCAAATAGCCCTGGGACGAGCTTGTCCGCGATATCAGTAAGTAGATGAGATGGGGTGGCATCAGGTACGTTATCCACCGTTTCGACCGTGGCCGTTCCAACCTTCGGAGCGGGCTGCTCCTCAAGTCGGGCGTGATCGGCTGTTTGAGGATACGGCGCTAGAGTTTCTGTCTGAAAGAAAACTTGTTCAATAGCTTCAAAATATCTTGAAAGGCAGTCCCACGCCAGGCTGTTAAAGTTAGAGTACCAGAGCGTATCTACGAGGAGCCCTTTGACAGCTCCGACAAGCTGTGGATCGTTAAACATGTTTCGCATTTCGCGGATGAGAGACTGCGTTGTCATAGTATGCTCAGGTCCAAGGATAGCACAAAACCGTAGAATACTGTATCTCTTCGCCTCGGGCGTAAGCGGGATGCGAGCCAAGTTCAATACATAGTCGGTTACAATGCCAACAAAGTTGTTCCATTGGTCTTGAGTAATTACATTCTCCCAGCTAATTATTCGTCGTGCCTGGATCGCAATGGTAGTACAGCAGAAGAAGTAGCAGTTGAAGCGGTGAAGGCTGTAATTTCGTGCATGCGGATGTTGCTGAATGGAGTAACACACCGCGAGAAGATCCAAGATGTCAAAGCTAGAAGGGAATTCAACCTCCGTAACTACCATTGAAGTTTTATAGCAGGGTGACATCTCATGTCTTTCTGAGCTAGAGAACCATTCGATCAAGTCGCGAGATGCGCACCCCGAGGATCTCACTGCATCAGCATTGGATCCAATACCCGTCCTTTCAACACGGTAGAGAGATCCGTCGGCGAGTGGGATGATTAGATATTTATGGTAGAAAGGAGCGTCGAGATCACGACAGTGAATGATAGTGGATGAACGAGTAGTCGAGTTTGTTCCTTGAGAGTATCGGACCTAATTCTGATACCATTGCTCTACTGGGCAGAGTGGGTTCCGCCACTCACTTTCGAATTTCACGATAAGTAACCCTTCGCGCCCTGAGGCAGGGGACTGGGGCGAGGTTCTTTGGGGAAAAGCCGCGTTAGAGGTAAGAGATGCGATTGGAGTACGAAGCAGGCGCTTGTATCGTGTAGATTTTGGCGGTGAACTCTCATCTGCAACAGGTTCGGGGAATGTAGTCGTGGTCGGATCTGGAGGTGAGCTTTGTTTAATTGGGTCGTCCATGAAGGCGAATTGATCCGGCTCGGGGTGGGAGGTGAAACAGGATATGAGTCGTTGCACGGAGTTATATATACCCTCAGTCTTGTGGCGATCCGTAACAGTGCTTTGATGGCCGGGATTTATGTGACTGTGTTCACGTGATTCAGGGACCAAACGCACAGAACGACTCTAAATCCTGACGTGTCACCAGCCTTTACGTCTCCTACCACCACCTACTACCTCTCACATCGTTCCTGTCTACAACACTACACTTATCCAACATGCGCGCCTCTCAAATAATTTTTGGCCTTGTCTCTTTCGCATCCGTCGCATTTGCCTATCCTGAAGGCCTCGGCGTTGACGCGTACAGCGTACCTGCCGAATGCCCACTCAAGTCGCAAAAGGGGGATAAACTGAGCATGCATTATGTGAGTCTCTTTATATGTGCTGTTTAAACTTATGGCTGCATAGCTCACACTGCGGGATGTCATGCAGACTGGAACGCTAGCGTCTGATGGATCCAAGTTTGACTCGTCGCGCGACCGCAACTCGCCGTTTGACTTCACTCTTGGCACGGGCCAGGTTATTCGGGGCTGGGATGAAGGCTTGGTAAAGTGAGTACAGGCGCGTTGCCGATACATTCACGCATCTAAACTGCTTCACCGCCAGTATGTGCGTTGGCGAGAAACGCAAGCTTACGATTCCTCCTGAGATGGGTTACGGTAAGTCTTCACCTGAATTCTGCTACTCGTGGCTTATAGGTTTTCAACCAGGCGAGCGCGGATTCCCTCCTGTGATCCCTGCTGCATCTACTCTTGTCTTCGAGGTCGAGCTTTTGGGTATCAAAACCCGGCAACCTGAGAAGGCTGAGCTATGACTCGATCGGGAAGAGGACTACGAGCATGAATGAGGTGTTGGTTGAAAATCGCCTGGCCTTATGGGCGTTAAACTACGTGACTTGTTTTACACGTTGTATAACCTGCTTGTCCACGCAATCGAATTGTCTTCCGCTACCCAAATTTTTAATTGTCCTGTTCGCGCCCAAATGACACGTATGCACTTCACACGAAGCAAAAAACCACTGGTCTCACTTGACTGAACCGAGCGAGAAACAAACGAATATATCCTAAACAGGCAATCCTGGATGACTACACGTGACCCTGCCACCTAGTACCACGTGACACCTACCCAGATTCATCAGGAAAATCAACCCGCACTTGCAAGACCTGATAAGGCAGTTATATGCGGCTTGTCACCGTCATATCGCATGTAATTTAGCTAAGTATTAAATACACGTGGTATTGCGGTGCAAGGAGCTGCATCTGCAGACGGTGCCCAGGACTTTGAGGGCTCTGGAAGCAAAGAGAGCCTCCAGAGTAACCTACCTTGTGGTCAGAGCCCGGCTCTGAAGGCTCTGGTGGTGGGTCAGGGTAATTTGTAAATATGGACAAATTAATAGCATATAAATGGTGCATACATGCACCTTTGTCCCAAAAGCGCCGCGTTTGAGCGAGTATTTTGGCATTTGCTCATCCATTTCTGCACCAAATTGTAATTGGTTTGTGGGGCTATGTAGCTGCAAGCGGTGGGCACCTGTGGACTGAATACAGTGAATTTGAAATTTACCATATAAGGTAAGTGTCCGTCTCAATGTGGCGGTGTTTATAATCTATTCTAACACTTAGCACCTGAATCTCAATCAACAAGTTCCCTTCAAGTTTTCACCGTTCAAACCTGGACATCACCCCCCTGAGTACGCACACTCAGTGCCCGCATGCTCACCTGGGGGTATTTTGCAGCATTTAGGACCTTCTATGCACAGGGGAAAGAAAACTGCTGGATGGATAAAAAGTTAGGTTTTATTGTCCATATACCATATAGCATACATCTGATGATGTCAGCAGAATGTCCCTGAGCGGTCACCACAGCTTTCAGAGCCGGGCTCTGACCACAAGGTAGGTTACTCTGGAGGCTCTATTTGCTTCCAGAGCCCTCAAAGTCCTGGGCACCGTCTGCAGATGTGGAGGGATGACAATCTAGCTCAGTCTGATGAGCTGTTACGTGTGAGCCCAGAGTGACCGACTTGATAAAGCAATGGTAAGTCTGGGCTGGATGACCAGACCTTACAAGCAACTCACAGTAGCTTATCACACTGATACTTAACCCATACTAATGCAGCCCGAATGCAGCATCTTCTTCGATTCGATCGTTGCTTTTGTGCTTTTCATCGCTCAAAATCACCAATAAATCATTCATAATTGCTCGGGTGTATCGTACAGACAAAGAGAGACTTTAACACAGCGAACCGAAAGAAGGCACTAACCGTGAACCGTATGTTTGCTCTCTGCCGACATTAAAGATTAGTACCGCGGGCGTTTGTGATGTGAATATACTTACTAATAAAATCCGCCCACTTCGGCGTTATACTTTGACCTTGCGCAGTGCGTAGTTAGTATCACGTATGTTGCTACTCATAAGGGTGTTAGCTTACTGTTGGTTCGGTCTTCAATCATGACCTCGAGACTTCGAGGGGCGAAGGAGGGGAGTTGACATGGACTTGCATCTCGCGCGAGGGCTAATTTTAAGTCCGGAAGATGTGGGCCCCCAGGCGCAGGCCGTGGAAGAAGCTTCTATATTTATAAGAGATATCGTCAGTTTGTCGTCATTCAGTCTGCTGGAGTGGAGCACGTAGAGTGACCGTGACAAGACGATTGATGCACACGGGGGGATATTCCATAAAAGGTAAATTAAGTCAGTATGACTTGCCTACAGTACCTGTAGATCGGTATTAAACGGGGTTAAATGGGTACCACAGGCCACATATCTCCGCGTAGAGCCTATGAAATCCGCGAGATCACTCAGTACAGTGAAGTGCGCGGGGTGTCGATACTCTCCGCGGGAGTGAAGTTCACTGAAACACAGTAATGTCAGAAGGTTTCACGCGTGGATTGGGACATCTACGCGCAGAGCTAAACCTTCACCAGTATGAAGAAGTATGCTC
>WSTJ01000572.1:0-21855 GCA_019623705.1 Ceratobasidium sp. 428 | reverse complement strand
AAGCCGCAGAGGCTGGCGAAGTTGGCGGCGTTAGAACATAGTCGGCCTCAAGGAAAAACTCCTCGGAGTGATCCATGATAGCGAAGTTGTCAGGGAGGGGTACATCCATATTACAATCCCCAGGCGCGAGTGAGCGAGGAGTCGACATCAACCGTATTCCGGGGTTCCGAACCGAGAGAAGAAACCTAGGACTAAGATTATCGAGGTAGTTAGCAGGCAAGACCGGCGAATTCGGAGGAGCAGTATTTCCTCGGCGCTGAGACCCAGACCCAGGTTCAGACAAGACGCGAACAGAGCTAGAGTCGGAACCAGCAAGCGAAGGAGCTCTAGATATAACCGGGTAGGCCTCATGAACACCAGTAACAGACGACAAGCTAAAAGATTCAGCCCGAGACAGCGTGAGCAACTCTCTAGGTTCCAGGCTCTGCCAAGAGCGCGAGGGTTCGGACGCAGGACTAGGCCGAAGAGATTCAGCGATAGTACGAGTCTCAGAGGGCGCCGGTGAGTTTTCTATAGGTTCTAGAACAGAGCGGGCGGGTGAACTTGGAGCTGGAGCGGGCGGAGCAACTGGGGGATCCAAAGGCGCGTTCTCGCCCTCGTCGACATGTCGACCGTACTTGTTTCGATGGTCGTCGACGGTCTTATAATGCCATTCTCTTGTGATATTAAGCTCGTAGCATCGGTTACAGTCGCATGTTTGGCGTCCCCGGACCGCAGTGTGAGTCTTTAATCGCATACATTAGTAAATTAGGAGAATGGCCCGATTTAAAGGCCCACCTCTCGCGCGCGCCGAATCTTATACGGATTTGGGTCCATTTGAGTTAGAATAGCAATAAATATATATACGGCATAAGCATTCGAGTGGGGAAATAAAGAATGTCGGGGGAATTGCCTTATAGAGGCATGTGGCGGTGGTGGTTCGGTTTAGGTTTGATCCCGCCAGTCTCGGAGCCGATAACCGGATCGGGACCTTAAGCGCCGGGCGGTCAATGACGGTTTTATTGTCTGGAACTCTAAGTACATTTCTTGTATGTCCCGACCACCAGTCCCAGCTCTCGGTCCCGCCTTCTATATGTAAGTGTCGGGGCTAAGCGTCGGGACCACGTGTGACTAACCCCAGTGATCCCCGGTGATCTAAGCGCCAGCGGGAAGCTGACTAATCCGTTCGCACGGCTCGACCCAGCCACAACATCTCTGCTCAGCGATCATCGCTCGCCCACCGTCTGGCGAATTGCACTCCATGACTAGACAACCACTCCTCTCCTTCTTCCATACCCGTTCTGAGTGTACGAAAGAGCATTGGGCGTGTGATGCAGCCAGACAGTGAAATCCAGTATGACTTGGATGCAGGGATTCATTTTGGGTATTGAGTTGTCGGTCCTCGATACTGGCCATCCTGATGTTGGGGTGGCGGTTCGCTCACCACCCATCTAATCCTGGTTCGTCTGCCCTCTCCTGTGCCTTAAGACCGTACGATAACCCAATCGCAGTGTACTCGTTTTTCCTATTCGCGCCACAAGTAACGACCCGCCGCTTACGCCTCAATCCAAATTATCCCCCAAACTGCTGCGTACGAGACCGCTTCATATGACGATGATGCTGTCAGATTCCTTGAGCAAACTTGGTCGGTGGCTGGAGATGATACGCGAGACCAAAAGACCCAGGGAATCGAATTGGTTGAACCTGGGGGCGTGGGCGGTATCACAAATGCGGTCGGATCGAGCGTGGTGGATCCCAAGGCGGCAAGTTGGGTGGCGATAGAATGTGAAGGTTTTAGCGAGCCCAGTATTTGGGGCGTTGTGTTTTTCGTACGTGCGTTCACTTCGTTCTAAAGTTTGTTTCTGAGTCTGACGTTTACCTGTCTAGTTCATCCTTATCCTCTTGCTCCGCTCAAAGCATATCACACTGATCATCTATTCCTCTCCGTGGCCTCAGAGCCAAGCCGCTATTTCGATTGCGGAGCAATGACGATAACTGGATTGCATCGGCTAGGAACCATTCGTAGTGCTAGGTTAGAATTAGTTGAGTCGATTTCTCTTCTTGCTTCGAATCCGAGTCATTGACATCCGTTTTAAAACTCTAGTGCGCCAAAGGATGTGCTTCTTTAGGACGGGACTTGCCGCGAACGATCTAGTAGTGGTTCTGGTTATGAGCGGAACTATCAGTGGGTCTGCTTTCGTCTTTGCCCAGCTTTTTGCCTACTTGTTGACAATCGGCGGGTGATTATATGGTAGGGCTTTATATGGTGGAGGAGTGGTGCACAAGCATGATGCATGGTGGGGGGTAGTTTTGGTTTTGGACTCTGATTTGAGATAAAGCGGGAAGGTCAAACCTAGCGGTTGGTTACACCCTATCAGTCGTGCTCAATTCGAGAGTAAAACGATGTTAGATATTAGACCCATTAACTAGTTCATGCTGTCGACTAGTATGACTGTGGGATTGTTCGTGACTACTTGACATTTACGTCTAGTGACAGTTACATTAGATTCAAGGGATGTGAGCTATACAACTTATTCTATTCGCAGACTTCACCCGATGGCTAAAATAAGGCTAAATGAGTGACGGCATCATGTGGCAAGTGGCTACGCCCTTACACCACCCTTGCTCACGTAAGCCAGGAAACAGACGCACACACCGCCTCATCACGCACATTCAACCTCAACCGTAGCTCCAGTTCCTGACCAGCTCCTCAGCATATTTCTTACATAGCATGAAGCATCTCAAACGCGGTATAGATCGCACCAAGGCGAAACTACGCCGCCTGATTGATAGTCCTACACGCACAACCTCGGCTACTCAATCGGCGACAGCCTCAAACTCCGAACTCGGCCAAGCTAATATCACTTCTGCTCAGCCGCTACCGGCGGTGGCTCCTCCTCACTCAATCCAGCCAGAATCTCTAGACAATACCTCTCATACAACTCCCACGCCGATAGTTTCCGCGGCGCTAAACCAGGATACGCGTACTGTATCTCAGCATCCTGATCCGAGCGTCGAAGAGGCCTCGTCCACTCGAGTTCCAGCATCAAACGTCCCTTCCGACCGAGAAGAAAACCAGACTAATCAGCCAGATCCCACGGTGGTCCTTTCAAAGCCCTCCGATACGCAAAGCGCCAAACATACTGCCTGGGCTGGGCTCAAGACGCTCCTCAATGTGCTTAATGACAGTACTGATGCCTTCGCACCCCTCAAGTCGGCATTTAGTGGACTGTGGAGCTGTATTGAGACTTTCGAGGTCGGTGTCAAAAACACGATTGAGTCGCCAGTTGATAACGATATGGGCAACTGTGATCAGAACGAAGCCGTAGCGCGCAAAGAGTACGATGACCTCAGAACAGAACTAAACAACCTATGCCAAGACATCTCCGGGTATATCAATGCTCATGTGCCCCCGTCCATAACGCCTAGCATCGAGGCTCTCGCCCAGTGAGTGACAAATTCATGGGTCGCCGCAGTACTGACACTGCGCATAGAGGGATCAAGAAAGAAACGGAGGAAGTCAATCAGAAAGTCAATCGTAACGCGCCAGTGCGTTATGTGGAAGTGGCAGAGGATGTAGATGATGTACTGGACTGCTACCGTCGGATCCAATCGCTTCTCAACCGGCTTGCGGTAAGTATCAGCCGCATTTCCAATGCTATCCGCTCAATACTTACATGACGCAGCTTAATGCGAACATGAACGTTTGGAGGATTGTTGACGAGGAG
This sequence comes from Ceratobasidium sp. 428, assembly GCA_019623705.1. Taxonomy (NCBI): domain Eukaryota; kingdom Fungi; phylum Basidiomycota; class Agaricomycetes; order Cantharellales; family Ceratobasidiaceae; genus Ceratobasidium; species Ceratobasidium sp. 428. Next base: position 18,148 of record WSTJ01000572.1, on the reverse strand, counting down.
GCAACAGTACGTAGAAATCATCGCTAGATACACGAAACTGATTGAAACGTGGTGCCTTAGAGAAATCGTCTGAAGGAGCTTCCCTACTCTTCAGCAGCCAAGTACTCGTCTACGGAATCAGACAGTCTAGGTCGTAATGGATGTACCCCTGATACGCGCGTGGAAGTACTTGATAATCTGCGAGACCGGACAAAAGACAGCCAAAGTCATAGGATCTTCTGGCTGAACGGCATGGCCGGAACTGGCAAGACTACGATCGCATACACTCTGTGCGAACTCCTACATGAGTCTGGCGAGTTGGCGGCGAGTTTCTTCTGCTCTCGCCAGCTGCCTTTGTGTCGTAACGTTGGTCGCATACTACCAAGCATCGCCTACCAGCTCTCATTGTTCTCACATCCCTTTCGATACAAGATAGATGGCATAATCAAGCGCGACCCCGAGGTACACAATCAGCCTGTTGCTCGACAGTTCGAGAGTCTGATCGCTAAGCCACTACGTGAAATCGGGCATACGCTACCTGTCGACCTGGTGATCGTGATCGACGCGCTCGACGAATGCGACGACGCGGATGGCGTAGGTCGGATGCTGTCCGCCATGCTCGCGTGCGCCAAGGGCCTGCCTGTCAAGGTGTTCGTGACTAGTCGACCGGAGCCGCAGATACTTGACCGGATGGAGAGCGAGCAAGGCGAGCGCATTCGGTCCGTACTGCGGCTGCATGAGCTGGAGCGCTCGACCGTGCAGTCGGACATCAAATCGTATCTTACCACCGAGCTAAAGGAACTTAATGTAGCTCCTAACGACCTAGAAACACTGGCTCAGCGATCGGGAGTACTGTTCATCTATGCGTCCACCGTCGTCCGCTACGTGACCTACGACGGCTCCGCAAGGGGCAGCCCGCGACTGAAACAGATACTTGCGACACCTATCTTGGTGGATACAAGTCACCAGGGAATAGATTCGCTATACACCACCATACTCGAGTCAGCACTCGGGAACCAGAGGCTGAGTGATTCGGAGCGGGAAGAGATGGTACTTGTGCTTCGTTCCGTGATTTGTACCCTTGATCCACTATCGATCGATGATATAGCTTGCTTGTTGGGACTTGACCGGGTGGAACCAGTAAACATCGCTTTGCGGCCATTGTTGTCGGTGCTGCAGGTATCGAATATAACTGGACTCGTGACAACGCTACATGAGTCGTTTCCGGACTACATGTTAGACGAGAAGCGCTCTAAGAGGTTCTACTGTGACTCGAAGCGACATCATGCTTGGTTTACTCAAGCGTGTTTGAACCGAATCAAGATACCAAACCCGCCGTTTAACATTTGTAATCTCGAGTCATCGTACGTCTCAGATGAAGAGGTGCCCGGCTTAGGCGATAGACTAGGAGCGGCGATCCCACAACATTTGTTCTACGCCTGTAGGTACTGGGAACCGCATCTGGAGCTCGCAGAACCGTCCGAGGAGCTTCTGAGCGAAGTATTTCAGCTCTTGTCAACGCGACTCTTACTCTGGATGGAGGTCATGAATCTAAAAAGATCCATCGAGCACGCCGTCACTGCACTGTCAAGACTAAATATGTGGTTACACGTGAGCAGGTGTATATAGAAGCGCTATAAGATCATTATTGACGAGTCTTTAGCGTGTCGAGAACTCGAATGAACTTCGAGAGCTTGTTCAGGATGCTTGGCGGTTTGCAGCTGCGTATGCTTCAAGCCCAATACAGCAGTTCACCCCGCACCTCTACGTGTCTGCGTTACCGCTGTGGCCACAGGATAGGCCAGTCTCGCGACACTATTCGCGGCTCATAAAATGTCTAGTAGTAGCATTCGGTACAGCACTAGTTAGACCCGACGCTGCGCTGTTGGCAGTATGGCCGGCCCCACCTGAAGCACTCTGTATTGCATACTCGCCTGACGGCGCCTACATCGCTTCCGGGTCCGTGAACGGGTTCATTCATATCCGGGACGCGCGCAGCGGGCAGATGCTGAGGTGGTCTAGTCGAAATCATGCAGGCGCTGTCCAATCTATCGCTTATTCGCCTGACGGCGCGCGCATTGTCTCTGGTTCTTACGACAAGACCGTTCGGATCTGGGACGCGTATACAGGAGATATGCTAGGCCAACCATTTGAAGAACATATGAGTGTTGTTATGTCGGTTGCGTACTCGCCCGACGGCGAGCGAATCATTTCTGGCTCATGGGATAAGACAGTTCGCATCTGGGACGCGTACACCGGACAGATGGTGGGACAGCCCCTGGAAGGGCACACCGGCCCTATCTTCTCGGTGGCATACTCATCCAACGGTCATATTACTTCCGGAGGTGAAGATGGGACCCTTCGTAACTGGGATGTGCAGACAGGAGAGGTGCCAGGAGAACCGATGAGGGGCAATCATACGAGCGAAGTATATTGTGTCGCATATTCACCCGATGGTGCATACCTTATCTCAGGCTGTAATGACGGGACCATTCGGATCTGGAATGCACACACCCGGCAAATAGTAGGGGAGCCGATTGACGCCCATACAAGCGCTGTCTGGTCAGTTGCGTACTCGTCTGACGGCGCACGATTCATCTCTTGCTCGTGGGACGGTACTATTCGTACCTGGGATGCGCACACTGGGCATATGCTGGGACAGCTATCTGCAAGCGAGCTCGACCTTAAGCACGACGCATCTGTATACTCACCCGACGGCAAGCGAATCGCATCTGGTAGTCCTGGTAGCCATACCATATGCATTTGGGATGCATACACTAAGGAGGCACAGGAAGGTCACACCAGCGCTATCAACTCCATCGCATGCTCCCCTCACGGCGTATACATCGTTTCTGGCTGTTCCGATAAGACGGTTCGCATCTGGGATACATATACCGGAAAAATGCTGGGGCAACCACTCGAGGGACACACAGGTTCCATATGTGTAGTCGCATGCTCACCCGACGGCACATCCATCGCCTCAGGATCAGACGACACGACCACTCGGATATGGGACGTACAGTCTGGGCAGATGGCGGGACAGCCGCTGCAGAGTCACACAAGTAGCGTCGTTTCGGTCGCTTACTCTCCCGACGGCACGCGCGTTGTCTCTGCATCTGCAGACCACACGATCCGAGTCTGGGATGTACGCACCGGACAGATGCTCGGGTGCCCATTGCACGGTCACACCGATAGCGTGGTCTCAGTTGCATACTCGCCTGACGGTAGATGCATTGTCTCTGGCTCCAAAGACCATACCATCCGAGTCTGGAACACGTACACCGGGCAGACGCTAGGACCACCGCTGGAAGGTCACGCTGGCACGGTCAACCAGGTCGCATACTCACCCAACGGTGCACACATACTATCCTGCTCTTCGGACAAGACCATCCGTGTATGGGACGCCCACACAAAAAAAGCGCTAGGGCGGCCGCTCGAAGACCACACAGATAACGTTCTTTCGGCTGCCTACTCACCTGATGGTGCCTATATCGTCTCGGGGTCCGCTGATATGACCGTCCGGATCTGGGACGCTCGGACCGGCCGACTGCTGGGTCCTCCGCTAGAAGGTCATACTGACTCCGTAAACGCCGTTTCGTTCTCACTCGACGGGGCTTCTGTCGTGTCCTGCTCCTCGGACAAGACTATCCGAATATGGGATGCACACGTGTGTTGTGCTATAGCGAGATCTGCTCAAGACCATACGGAATTTGAAGGCCGAGTTGGCCACTCATCCAAAGATGCAGGTCCAGTCACAAGTGTTCTCGGCAATCCCACCCAGGTCGATTCCAGTACTATTGTAGAACTGGCTTCATCTTCTAACCGTTCTGGTATGTGTCGTCATCTTGTTTCTTTCGTGCAAGGGTCAAACCACTAAAAATACCGTTTTGATCGCCCTTATTATCTTATTGTTCAGTACTACAACTTCCAAGGCCTTGGACCCTTCGCGAGGATGGATGGGTCGTTGGTCGCAATCTCGAGCGGCTCGTTTGGGTGCCACCTGAACTGCGAAACAGCTTGTTACGATTCGGGAACAGGCTCATGATCTCTGTCGATGGGTCTTGGGAGCTGGACATCAGTAAGGCGAAGTTCGGAACAGAGTGGACGCAATGCTATCAGCCATCAGATTCTTCGTTGTAGCCTAGCATAACGTCACCGAAACGGCTTTAGCGATTTTTATTGGGATTTGCAAAATTCTGGTTCAAGCGCCAAAAAACCCTGTCGTTTGTCAGTTCACAAGAACCACAAAACAGGCCGTATCTCCACCGTTCCGGGCTCAATCGTCGTGATATATATCTTATCCTACTCGCAGAGCTCGCGCGATCACGATAATATAAAGCACATGTGTGTGGACGCAATTGTGAGAATTCGGCTCCTAACGGCCATTTTTACTTTTCCGGCATGTAAAACATATTTTCAATGCTACTGAAGGTGCAAACGTCAGGAAAAGTTCAAAGTTGCTGCGAACTAGCTGCAACCGGCTGCAGCCATCGATTTTGGCAAAATCGGTTAAAGTTTTCGCGGCATGCCGCGACCAGTTGCCGCAAGGGCACCTTTTGCGACAACCGGTTGTAAGATTTGCAAAAACCGGCTGCAGCCAAGGCTACAACCGGCTCGAGTAAAAGTCACAGTCAAATGTAACAAGTTGTAGCAAGCACATCTTGCGAAGTACCATATAAATCAATATATTATTTTCCTCACTCGTATTCAGCATTTAACGCGTCATTGGTACTACAGAACGACTGGGCATATATTAGGAGTTTGATTAATAGCTATAGACAAGTATAGAGCAGTAAAAACACTAGATCGAGGAGCATATGCAAGATCTTATGGATAAGTAGAGGCTGCGTGCGAGATACAGGCAGTAAAAAACGAGAGAACCCACCATAGACTCTAGTGTAGCTCCTCGTGAGCTCAAGTCAAGACCTCAGCATAGTGCTTATCATGTGGGTGGAGACGATGTTTAGCGCTGCGCCGCAATAACAGAACACAACAAATGTCGATCGTAAGCATTAAGGACAGACCCAGTTAGGTGTAGACAATACTAACCATTGTAGAAACAACGGCTCTTAAATCCGCCACGAGCTAAACCAAACCAGTAAACAGCAACGGTAACAAAACCAATCAGCCATACAGACGTACACCAAATCAATAAAATCTCACTATCAATCGCTGCAAACGTCGCAGGGGTCGTCGATTCAACATTATGAGGGAACATTGGCAATGCAGAGGGCTGTCCAAGCGACTGCGATGGTGGTGAGGTCGAGGTGGAGTCAGGATCGAGTGGTCTAATCGAGGTCTAATGTATGGTGAAGGTTGTTCACGTGGTGGTAGACAATCACGTGAGTTAACGTCACCACCTACTTCCCCCTTTTAGTGACCTCGCATCAGGCTTAACTGATTATTTCGACTGATCCTATCAATTGTACTGTTCTGGTTATGATTACCAGTTTCAGTCGACGCACATGTATAGCCCCCGCGCTGCACACGCTTCAAGTGTGACACACTCCACCCGCCCATCAATGATCTACAACCAGGCCCACCCGCTCAAGGACCACACCGACACGTTCAGGCGAGTAGTTTGGGAAAGTTTTTTTTTTTTTACTTTTGAATGTAGCGGGCACAACTCTCAACTTGAGCCCAGAATCGTTGCTAGCTGGGGATTTAGGAGTTACATTTTGCATATCTACGGCAGCTAACTCAACCTTACCTCTTGAACGTTTTTTCTACCAAGTAATACAGACCAATTGTATTTGTGTTCAGGCCTTTCAGCCTAAAACCCGCAACCGTAAAAAATCTGTGTGAGACACTTTGAGTGATTTGCCATCGCGTTTGGCACGCCGAGTGACATCGCCTCGGACCCATTTGCAAACGTCGTGAACGGAGACGGCAGGGCTAGCACCGGAGCGCGTAGTGCGCTTGAATTGATTATGCGAATCAAGTACAGCACGATGAAAATGCTAGGCACGGCGGTTCCCATTGCATACACTCGCCGTTTTCATGTCCTGCGTCGCAACGAAGCGACTGGATGTATGAGTTGAAGGATGAAAAGGCTCACAGCTTTATTTTTGTAGACTCCGTTATCCACTCTTGCACCGTTCTATTGCCTTAAATATGTCCCAATACCGCCATTTTAAACGGTTTGCAGGATGCTAATATGTGGTTATGGCTGACCGATCACAATTGAGCCGCTGTTCAACATAGTTATGCCTGGTATCCTAGTACTTCCCCCTCGGGTTTTTCTCTCTATACAATATACGAATCTGCTTTCTGCGGCTGCTTGTAGCTGACTTTCTGATTTCTTATGGCTCTTCCAACCAGCTGCAGCCGGCTGCAGCGAAGCTAAAATCGGTTATCTGCCAAAATCGGTTGCAACCAAGGAAACTTTTCCCTGACGAACATGTTATATCACCAGGCAGATACCCATATAGATTGGGTTTATCAGTTCTCCAGCTATTCTAGGGGTGTAACACGGACCGAGCCAATTCTCCATTAAGATAGCATTGAATACGCACAAGAAGCTTCCCCAACCGTAGAGGTACCTTCTATAAGTCTGCTGTACGCCTGAGGGCCCGATTGAGCCACTTCTCTGCGGCAAAAAAGACCAAGTTAGCCGGAAGGTCGAGTTTTTTCGTATCGCGTCTACATAGTTTTGCTTTATACAATTGTGCTCGCGCGAGCTCTGCGAGTAGGATAAGATATATATCACGACGATTGAGCCCGGAACGGTGGAGATACGGCCTGTTTTGTGGTTCTTGTGAACTGACAAACGACAGGGTTTTTTGGCGCTTGAACCAGAATTTTGCAAATCCCAATAACATGCCCCGTTCCGTTCGTGTCATCTCTCTATCAGGAAATTGCACTTGTTTTCTCCGAAAACCACTCTCGCATACTTTACGTGCTCCCAGTGCAGACTTCTGAAGTCTTCCGTTCACCATCATGATGATCTAACCGTTGCGCATACACCCGACGGACTGCTGTAAATGAGTGTACTCGAGAAATTGCTTACGTCAGCGGAGGAGCAAATGCCCTGAAATGAGATGATTTATTCGTTGGTTTAGTTCAGAGCGTGCTATGATTCCGGAAACAGCCGTTCCCGAGAACGTTACAATCGTGAGACTTCAAGAGAAAAGCTATAGCTAATTGCCCTCCAGAAATCAAGTTGTATCAAATCGTTGCGAACTTTTGCTCTCGCTCTTTGATAGCACGGGTTGGATCCCCTGTCGCATATAGTCACATCGTATTGCGCTATCACTCAGACCATTTGGTTGCAGGACACTTCAGACGATTTCAAGTCGCTGCCGTATTTTATTTGAATTATCGTACGTACACGACGCCCGCGTGTCTCATGCCCGGAAACAACTGAGTGTGTTCCCGTAGATTCGGACTTTGGTAGAAGCATCCAGATATGATCGGTTATCCCAGTGGAGGTCATGTTTTACAAGTAGTGGTACAAGCATATGTAGTACATACATCCGCTAATCCAAAGAAAACGAATAAGAATAAGAACGAAGTGTGTCAAACGAACAAATGTGTGAACGAAGTTTATGCGATGACGCAGTAGTTGGGACCGCCGCTCGACTGGTCCTGGTCGACCGGCTGCTCGACCTCGACGGTGTAGGTGTAGGTGTAAGTCGCAGAGGAGTCCATGAGTACTAGTGAGGTGCGGAGTAAGAAGTAAAGTCTGGACTGGAGTGTGAGCAGCGAACGAGGAGAGCAGAGGTACTGAAGAGACTGGACTCACATTTGAGCGCAGTTATATATCAGATGGGTAGTCATACCACGCTTTTGTCTTCCACCCTCGGCCATGTGCATTCCATGCGCTAAGGACGTTGTTTTGATGGTCTATTGTCATACCAGGTGAAGATAAGTCGTAGTTGAATCAAGATCCGTGTGATGGCTCGGAGATGCTATGCTAACAGCTCATGGTCGATATTGACTTAATCCCATCAGCGCTACCACAGAACGGTGGCGCGTACATGCCGCGGTAGCATGAATGAGTGATTCGCTGGATAGTTTCAACCAGCGAGGGTCGTTGCCGTAACCCTTCGTCGCAAGGTTATGCTCAAGAGAAAGGCAAACCAGTCGGAGGGGTCGACGAGAAGACAATGACCGATACACCCTGATCGGCAAGGAGTCCAGATCCAGGGGAGAACCAGAGTCGGGACCTGCCGGGATAAACAATAAGAGCGTGACAATTGACCAGCTTCCTAGTCTCATACCTCGAGATAAACAGGGTTTATCAATTCGTTAATTGACTTGCAGTCATACTGAACTAAATTGTGCCTTATTTCTCGTTTTCACAATCGGCGGTCCGGCGATGAGGTTTGGAAGCTGCTCGCACGCCGAGCCGCCGGTCAAATAACGCTTTGTCATAGGTCGTATCTAAGCGCCGGCGTATAGCTTACGAATCCGTTCGCACGGCTCGACCCGCCACAACATCTGTGCTCGGCGACCATCGCTCGCCCACCATCTAGCGAATCGCACTCTATGACTAGACGGCCACTTCTCTCCTTCTTCCATCCCCACTCTGAATGTACGAAAGAGCATTGGGCGTGTGATGCAGCCAGACGGTGAAATCCAGTACGACTTGGACGTAAGAATTCGTGCTCGTTGTTGAGCCGTTGGCTGTCGATCCATGTCGTGCTGATTTAGACTAGTGGCTTTTTTCCTGCTATGCCTTCATTCCGCCCCCTTCTACTTCCTAGGACCGTACGATAACCTGACCGTAGCCCGCTCGTTTACGCTTACTTTTGCTGCTCGTACGACGTGCTTAACCAACGGCTCGCCATTTGCGTCTCAATACAAAGAAGCTCTTTGTACCGCCGGATAGAAGGTTGTTGTGCATTGGGCTGATATCTCAAAACCCCTTGGACAGATTGGGTGGGCGGCTGGAGTTTCACCCAAAACCAAAAGTTCCGAGAGATCGCGAAAGGAGCAAGGACCGAGCGAGCCGGGAGTCAAACCCATGGATTAGGGCGATATCACAAGCGCAGCAAGATCACGCTTGGTGGATTTGAAGGCGTTGAGTACGGCAATGAGATGAGAAGGTTTAAAAAATCCGATATTTGAGGGGGCTATGTTTTTTTTCGTACGTGCTTTTGCTTCGCTTTTGGGTTTATTTCTGAGTCTCACGTTTACCTGTTTGGTTCACCCTTACCTCCCTGCTCCGCTCAGAACATACTTCGCTGATCACCTATTGCTCCCAGTGGCCTGACAGCCAAGCCACTATTTTGGTTGAGGAGTATCGACGACAGCCCGGTTGCATCGGCTGGGAACTATTGGTAGTACTGGATTAGAGTCATTTGAGTCTATTCCTCTTCTTGCTTCGAATTCGAGTTATTGATATCCGTTATAAAACTCTAGTACGCCAAAAGAGGTGCTTCTTTAGGGCGGAGCTTGCCGCGAATGATCTAGTAGCGGTTCTTATCGTGAATAGAACTATCGGTGGATCTGCTTATGTCTTTGCCCAGCTTTTTACCTACTTCTCGGCAATCGGCCGGCGGTTATACGATAGGGCTCCATATAGCGGAAGACCGGTGGACAAGCATGATGTATGACAATGGGATACTTATGGTTTTGACTCGGGTTTGAGGTAAAGCGGAAAGGTCAAACCCAGCAATGAGTTACGCCCTATCAATCATGCTCAATTTGAGCACAAACCAACGTTAACTATTGGAACTTTCTTCAGCTCACGTTGTCTGCTAGTATGGAAATGTATGCACATGACTGTGGAATTGTTCGTTACCACTTGACGTCGGCTATACTAAATCCAAGGGGTATGATTATATAACTTTTACTCTTCTCGTACCTCCCCCGGTGAATTAATGTCAAGTTAAGTGAATGACCATGGCATGATGTGGCAAGTGGCTGAGCACTGACACCGTCTTTGATCACGTAAGCCAGGAAACAGACGCACACACCGCCTCATCGCGCACATTCAACCCCAACCATAGTTCCAGCCCTCGACGAGCTCCTCAATTATTTCTTACACACGATGAAACATTTCAAACGCGGTATAGATCGCGCCAAGGCGAAACTGCATCGCCTGATTGATAGTCCTACACGCACAACCTCGGCTACTCAATCAGCCGCAGCCTCAAACTCTGAATTCGGTCAAGCGATTACTTCTTCTGCCCAGCTGTCACTAGCAATGGTTTTTCCTGCCTCAATCCGACCTGAACCTCTTGACAATGCCTCCCGTACAACTCCAACGCCAATGGTTTCCACGGCGCTAAACCAGGATACGCGTACTGCATCCTGGCGTCCTAAACCCAGCCTTGAGGAAGCCTCTTCCACTCAGCTTCCAGCATCGGGTCTCGCTTCTGACCAGGAAACAAACCAGACTCACCGCCTAAATCCCACGGCGGTGCTTCCGAAGTCACCCAATGCACAAAGCGCCAAACACACCGCCTGGGCTGGGCTAAAGACGCTCCTCAACGTACTCAACGACAGCACTGACGCCTTCCCGCCCCTCAAGTCAGCATTCAGTGGGCTGTGGAGCTGTATTGAGGTATTCGAGGTCAGTATTGAAAATACAATTTACTTGCCGGTTGATAACGATGTGGACAACCGTGATCAGAAGGAAGCCGTAGCGCGCAAAGAGTATAATCAACTTAGAACTGAACTAAACAACCTATGCCAAGACATCTCTGGGTATATCAATGCTCGTATACCGCCGTCCATAACACCTACCATTGAGGCCCTCTCCCAGTGAGTGATAAAACCATGGGTCATGGCAGCGCTGACATTGCGCATAGAGGGATCAAGAAAGAAACGGAGGCAGTGAACCAGAAAGTCAATCGTAACGCGCTAGTGCGTGGTATGGAAGCGGCAGAGGATGTAGATGATATACTGGACTGCTACCGTCGAATCCAATCACTTCTCAATAGACTCGCGGTAAGCGTCAACCAAGTTTCCAAAGTTGTCCGTTCAACACTTATACGAGATAGCTTAATGCAAACGTGAACGTTTGGAAGATTGTTGACGAGCAAGCAACAGTATGTAGAAGCATCTCTAGAGAGGCGACACTGATTGAAGTTTGGCACGCTAGCGAAACCGGCTGAATGAGCTTCCGTACTCTTCAGCAGCCTGGTACTCGTCTACAGAGTCAGACAGTCTAGGTCGGAATGGATGTACCCGTGATACACGCGTGGAAGTACTTGATGACCTGCGAGACTGGACAAAAGACAGCGATAGCCACAGGATCTTCTGGCTGAACGGCATGGCCGGGACAGGCAAGACTACGATCGCGTACACTCTGTGCGAACTCCTACACGAGTCTGGCGAGCTAGCGGCAAGCTTCTTCTGCTCTCGCCAGCTGCCTTCGTGCCGTAACGTTGGTCGCATACTACCAAGCATCGCCTATCAGCTCTCGTTGTTCTCATACCCCTTTCGATACAAGATAGATGGCATAATCGAGCGCAACCCCCAGGTACACAATCAGTCTGTTGCTCGTCAGTTCGAGAGTCTGATCGCTAAGCCACTACGTGAAATCGGGCATACGCTACCCGCCGACTTGGTGATCGTGATCGATGCTCTCGACGAGTGCGACGACGTAGATGGCGTGGGTCGCATGTTGTCCGCCATGCTCGCGCACGCGAAGGGCCTGCCAGTCAAGATGTTCGTGACTAGTCGGCCGGAGCCGCAGATACTTGACCGGATGGAGAGCGAGCAAGGCGAGCGCGTTCGATCCGTACTGCGGCTGCATGAGCTGGAGCGCTCGACCGTGCAGTCGGATATCAAGGCGTATCTTACAAACGAGCTACAGGGACTCAAATTAGGTCCTAAAGATCTAGAAACCCTGGCTGAGCGATCGGGAGTGCTGTTCATCTATGCGTCCACTGTCGTCCGCTACGTGACCTACGATGGCTCTACAAGGGGCAACCCGCGACTGAAACAGATACTCGCGACGCCCACCTTGGTGGATACCAGTCACCAGGGAATAGATTTGCTATACACCACCATACTTGAATCAGCACTCGGGAACCCAAGTCTGAGCGACTCGGAGCGGAAAGAGATGGTCCTTGTGCTTCGTTCCGTGATTTGTACCCCGGATCCGCTATCGATCGATGCTATAGCTTGCCTTCTGGGACTCGACCAGGCGGAACCAGTGAACATCGCTTTGCGGCCATTGCTGTCGGTGCTGCAGGTATCGAATATAACTGGACTCGTGACAACGCTACATGAGTCGTTTCCGGACTACATGTTAGACGAGAAGCGCTCTAAGAGGTTCTACTGTGATGCGAAGCGACATTATGCTTGGTTTGCTCAAGCGTGTCTAAATCAGATCAATATACACAATCCGCCGTTCAACATCTGTAACCTGGAGTCATCCTACGTCTCAGACAATGAGGTACCTAGGCTAGACGATAGAGTAGAGACGCCTATTCCACATCGTTTGTTTCGCGCTTGTATAGACTGGGAAAAGTATCTGGAACTTGCAGAAGCATCTGAGGAGCTTCTGAGCGAATTGTATCAGTTCTTGTCAACACGACTCCTGCTGTGGATGGAGATCATGAATGTGAAGCAATCGATCGATGACCTCGTCAACGCTCTGTCGAGACTAAACATGTGGTTGCACGTAAGTCATCGTATAGAACAGCATTGTGGCTCAATCACTGACGAGTCTCCAGCGTATTCAAAGCTCGTGTGAGCTTCGAGAGCTAGCTCAGGATGCCTGGCGATTTGCAGCTGTATATGCCTCAAGTCCAATATGCAAGTTCACCCCACATATCTACGTATCTGCGTTACCTTTATGGCCACAGGATAGACCAGTCTCGCGACACTATTCGTCGCTCAAAACACGTCTAGCAGCGGCGACTGGTACGGCGCTGGTGAGAGCCGATACTGCACTGCTGGCAGCATGGCCGGTCCCAGATACAATGATTTGTGCATACTCGCCTGACGGTGCTCAAATCGCTTCCGCATCTACCGAAGGGTGGATTCATATATGGGATGCATACAGCTGCCAGCTGCTGAGACAGCTTGATCTAGATTGCACACGCTTTATTCTATGTATCGCTTATTCGCCTGACTGTGCGCGCATTGTCTCTGGTTATAAAGACAACATTGTTCGGATCTGGGACGCACACACAGGAGAGATACGGGGTCAGCCGCTGGAAGGACATACAGATGATGTTGTGGAGGTTGTGTACTCACCCGACGGTGCGCAAATCATCTCTGGCTCAAGGAGCGGCACAGTCCTTATCTGGGACGCATACACTGGACAGATGGTGGGGCAATTCCCGAAATGTTCTGCGCACTCGCCTAACGGCCATGTTGTCTCTATGGATTTGGATGAACCTCTTCGCATCTGGAATGCACACACTGGAGATATGCTAGGAGAACTGATGGTGGACCATACGGATCACATATGCTCCATTGCACTCTCACCCGATGGTGCATACCTTATCTCAGGGTGGGAAGACGGGACCATTCGGATCTGGAATACACACACCCAGCAAATGGTATGGGAGCCGATCAATGCTAGTACAAGGGCTGTCTTGGTTTCGTACTCGTCTGACGGCGCACAATTCATCTCTCGCTCAGAAGACGGTGCTATATGTACTTGGGATGCGTGCACTGGGCATATGCTGAGGCAGCTAGCTGCAAGCGATTTTGACCAGGGTTTGTTCCCATTTGCGTGCTCACCCGACGGCAAGCGTGTTGCTTCTGCTAATATTTTCGCTGGTAATTTATACATTCGGGCCCCATACATCAAGGAACAACAGGAAGGTCCCACAAGTGCCATGTGTTCCGCTGCATACTCACCTCGTGGCGCACACATTGTCTGTGGCTTCTCTGACAAGACGGTTCAGATCTGGGATACATACACCGGAAAGATGCTGGGACAGCCATTCAAGGGCCACACAGGTTCTATACATGCGGTTGCATGCTCTCCTGACGGTGCGCTCGTTGCCTCAGGATCAGACGATAAGACCATTCGGATATGGGACGTGCAGTCTGGACGGATGCTAGGACGGCCGCTGCAAGGCCACACAGACAAGGTCATTTCGGTCGCTTACTCGCCCGACGGCACGCGTGTTGCCTCTGCCTCCGTAGACCAGACAATCCGAGTCTGGGATATATACACTGGACAGATGCTCGGGCAGCCATTACAAGGTCATACCAATGTTGTTGTTTCAGTCGTATACTCGCCTGATGGCATGCACATTGTCTCCGGGTCCTTTGACCACACTATTCGATTCTGGGACGCATACACCGGGCAGCCGCTAGGACAACCGCTCGAAGGTCACACCTATAGCGTCAATGAGGTCGCATACTCACCTGACGGTGCACGTATCGTGTCCTGTTCGTCGGATAACACCATTCGTATATGGGATGCCCATACAAGAGAACCGCTAGGGCGACCGCTCCGCGGCCACACAGATGAAGTCTTCTCAGCTGCCTACTCACCCGACGGTGTGCATATTGTCTCGGGCTCCGCTGATAAGACCATTCGTATCTGGGATGCCCGCACTGGCCAATCGCTAGGCCCTCCACTAGAGGGTCATACTGGTCTCGTAGTCGCGTTCCCATCTAACGGGACTTCTATCGTCTCCTGCTCTTTGGACGCGACGATTCGGATATGGGACGCGTCTGTCTGCTACGCTCTAGCGAGATCAGCTCAGGATCATACGGAATCTGCCGATCGGGAACCTGAAGATGTGAGCACAGTCTCAAGTGTTCTCGGCTACATTACCCCGGTGAATTCTAACACTACTGGAGCACTGGTTTCGCCTGCTAACCCTTCTGGTATGTGTCACTATCTTGCTTTCTTTGTGCAAGGGCCAAGCCAATTACCCCGAAAAGTATTCCTGATGTCGCCCCTCTTTAGAGCAGCCTCCAGACCCTTGGACTCTTCGCGAGGACGGGTGGGTGATTGGTCGCAACCGCGAACAGCTCATTTGGGTACCACCTGAACTGCGGGACACCTTGTTACGTTTTGGGAATAGGCTCATGATCTCTGTCGGTGGATCTTGGGAGCTAGACATCAGTCAAGCGAAGTTTGGAACGGAGTGGACGCAATGCTATCAGCCATGACGGGTCCTGTCTGCTATAGTTCAGCATAATGCCACCAACGTGCTAGCGATTTTCAATGTGCCCCATGATCCCGTTCCTGTAATCGTTCTACCCTGAAATCGCACTTGTGTTCTCTAAAATAAGCCTTATTTACTGTACTGTACATACTCCTAGCGTGAGCTCTTGTGGTCTCCCGTTTGCCATCACGGTGACCTGACTGACGCGTACACACCCGCTTGACTACAGCAGATGAGTGTACTCGGTGTGTAAATAAGTGTGCGAAAGGCGCACGTGACCCATCCCCGTTTCCCTCCGTGTCATAGTTCTCGCTCGTCGGCAAGCTTAACGACGCAGAATTTTCTGAGCTTGAATAAGACATATATATGCGTCACACATCCTGTGCGTTTCTGGGAGAGCTGGAGCGGCGTTTGGTAGACTTACAAAGCGCACACAGTACACCCTCTTTTTGGTAATGTTTCGATTGCACCCCGCCATTTATTAATGCAAGCAGAGATTCCCGCATTTCAATAGCATAAATTCCTCCGTATTATCCAGTGCTAGTGATTTCAGGCCCACGCGCACCTCATACATGCAATGAGTGGTAGTTCAATCCGCAGGAGTTACTAAGGTAGATTAACTCCACCCTGCCCTGCCCTCAGGCCAAGCATTTGAAGGCCAGAGAGGTATCAAAATAGATTTTTGGATCCCTATACACTACTTATAGTTCGTTTGACTAGCTCTAAAACCGGTTGAAAAAAGTTTCTCTTGACTCATTCGGCCTTGGCTGATATAGGTAGGATATATGCAGCTTGCCGCCTCAGCTTCCACGCTTTTTATATCACATTAGTAATGCATACAGTCTTAGAATATGCTATACATGTCAAATACATGAAGAAGTGACTGGCTGTACTAAGAAATGATAGGATACAATTGAAACATTACCAAAAAGAGGGTGTACTGTGTGCGCTTTGTAAGTCTACCAAACGCCGCTCCAGCTCTCCCAGAAACGCACAGGATGTGTGACGCATATATATGTCTTATTCAAGCTCAGAAAATTCTGCGTCGTTAAGCTTGCCGACGAGCGAGAACTATGACACGGAGGGAAACGGGGATGGGTCACGTGCGCCTTTCGCACACTTATTTACACACCGAGTACCCTAGGGTCACGAGCGGCGCACTCAAGCGGTTTCTTCTGTTAGCGTAGGAATAAATACTCAGGAACAAGGTGACTTCATTTGTACATTTCGCTGGGGCGCAGCATACTTCCGGAGACAACAGTTCCTAGGAATGTTACAATAGCGATCATACATCACGAGTGGTAGTATAGGTATATAGGAACGCATTTTAGCGCTTTGGTCGTGAAAACCTGCACGACAATGACTAATGAAAACGGGAATAGATAATTTATCCCGTATAACCTGCCACTCGGATCACTGCAATCACACACCGATCCGGGTGAGTCCTTTAGATACTTCAGGCTGGATTTGAGCACGACGCCACCCGATACGCTCACAAGAGCGTCAAACCTCTGTGGAAAGGTAGAAACCTGAATTTCAGGGCCACAAAAAGAGCCGGGATCATGTGACATCCACCCGAAATCCCAGGTGGGCTCAGGCCCGGCACCTGAAAATCGGTTTGTCCAGACTGATTTCCGGGTATCTGGTTTTACAAGGTTGACCTGAAATGTCCGACTTCAGGTGAGTTTGACCTTGATTTCCAAATATGGACCTGAAATCCGGGTGTTTGCCTTTCCATAGAGCAAACACAAGAGCGCCAAGCCGCTCCCGGGCCTAGTTGCTGCCGTGATAGGCAGTTGTCCAACATATTTCATGGTTGAAAAACAACCGGATTCATTGTTGGCGACATTCACATCGGTAGAAAGGCCAAGATCATTGGTGATTGGTTACAAACAGTGGTACTCATATTTCATAAGTGTTGGTACAAGCATATGTAGTACATACATCCGCTAATACAAAGAAGCCCAATAAAAATAAGAACGAAAAATGCAAAATGCAGAATGCACGAAAGCGTGAACGAAATTTATGCGATGACGCAGTAGTTGGGACCACCGCTCGACTGGTCCTGGTCAACCGGCTGCTCGACCTCGACGGTGTAGGTGTAGGTGTAAGTCGCAGAGGAGTCCATGAGTACTGGTGAAGTACGGAGTATGAAGTATGGTACTGGACTCGAGTATGAGCTGCGAACGAGGAGGCTGAGCTACTGAAGAAACAGAACTCGCATTTGGGCGTGATTATATACTATACAGAAAGCCGTGCCATGCTTTTGTCCCCCGCTCTTGCACATGTGTACTCCATGCGATGCTGCAATTGCGGTCTATTGTCATATCGGGAGAAGATAGGTTGTTGGTGGATCGAAGAATGTAGGATGATGTTGCGGATAGCAGCTCGAAAGCTCGGTGCCGATGCGAGATCGACGTCATTGCTGTTGCCACAGGAAAGTAGCGCATATATATCGCAGTTGCGTCAGTGAGCGAACCAGTGGATAGTTTTAGGCGGCGAGGGTCGTCGCTGTTGCTGTCGCCCTCCCGCCGCAGGGTCAGACTCGATACGGAGGTAAATTAACAAGCAGAGGACAATGACTGGTGCGCTTAGACTGATAGGCAGTCCAGATCCAGGGGAAGCTCTGGTCGGGACTCGCCGGGGAAGGACAATAAGAGTTGGGCGGTCAACTAACTTCTGAATCTCATTCCCCGGAGCACACAAATGCTCATTTGCTACTCGCTCATTGATGCGTAATCATCCGACATTCCATCGTGCCTTTTTCTTTGCTTTTGTAGGCCAACAATTGGATGAGCTGTGGAAGCTGACGGCTGCCGAACTAGCCGGGAAAATATATTTGTCATTTACCGAGAAAGATTGATTTCAAAGCATGACCAAGCCACTCTCACGCTGCTAAGCGCCCGGCTGCTGTCTCCGTGCACATGCTCGGCCGTCTTCGCTCGTCCACCATCTGCAACGGATCTTGGCCCACGATCACAAGACGATCCCTCGCTCATACCTATATCTTCCACTTGCACAAAAGCCATCCTAAACAGCCTCATTATCTCTGCACTGGAGACTCAGTACGATTATCCAGTTACCGAACCATGGCCGAATCGGGCACTGGGACTAGTCGCGATAATCGC
>WSTJ01000571.1:0-21898 GCA_019623705.1 Ceratobasidium sp. 428 | reverse complement strand
GATTTTCGTGTTCAGAGCTCCCAACCGAACGACAGTTTTTTTCGGCGCTTGGCGAACCCTTTTGCAAACCGGAGTAACGCCAGGATTTCTTAGGAGATCTTCAGTCGCTAAAACCAAGACTATCACATTCCACAGTACATAGGACTGCCATTACAATAGTATTTATCTTCAGATTAAGTACGAGACTGAACAAGAATATGAAGTGCCTTCCTTACTGGCTAGTACTGATGATCACACGCCGAGCGCTGTACAAGAAATGTAAGCCTATAAATGCAACAAAAAACTATCATACTTGCCTTGATAATCGGCCACATGCTCCCTAGACATAAAATTGACACCCGCATCGTAATAATCAACCGTCAGATGTGGCCGTTTGTCCATCATACTAGTATGAAGCCCATTACTAGTTATTGTATAGTTAGATGCTGGGAGAATACTACAAGTCTGATCATCCACCCACATAATTACAGCATAAGCTGCCCCTTGATTAACAAGAGTAGCAGTGATGGCTGAATCTCGCACGAGTATCTCGAAATATGATTTCACATTGGGGTCCCTGGAGTATGTCCACGTTGGATGCCAGGAGATGCTAATACTCATTACGAGTTGAATATGAGAGAAAGGAATAAAACAAGTAGTTGGGTAGGTATAGGATGGGAGGTTGAACTCAACGTATTCCATACTCAACGTTTAAATGATTCTTTTTCAAGCAGTCCCAGAGCGAAGGGGACGGTGGCAAAGTCTCCCAGCGCGCTGTATGTATGCGGCATGATTTTTTTTCTGCAGAGCCTGCCGCCAGTGTACCCTTCATAACTCACCCAGCAACTAACAAGATGATAGGCTTCACCCTTCGCGTCGCTCCACCTGGCGGAACTCTAGCTTGCCACTCCCTCGTATCACTCAGTTGAAGTCATTTTCTTCACCCCTATCCGCTCGCTTAGCACCGGTTTGCTCACCTTTCCCCTAGCCATGCTTGCCACTTAACCATAGTACCTTGGCTCTGAAGACGAGCTACTTGGCCACCAGAGGCTCGGAGTTTCAAAGTTGTTCACGGATGGTATCGCACAGACGAGAATTGCGATGCTATGAGCAAGTCAATCCGGGTCTCCGTTTGCTCACTTGTTTTGTCCCCGCCCATCAGGGGAACCAGGAATTCTCATACCAAAGTTCAATCGTGCGCGGATGAGCAATAAAATTGCCCATTCGGACGTAATGAATTCAGCCGAAACCAATTTGACTAGTCAGCGCATCGAGAGTAAGCTTGAGGGCCGTAAAAGGCTCTCTATCTACTAGCAGAAAGCCTAAAGATCTTTCATGATAAATAACGTAAGTGAGCAATGCGGCTGCCCGGCAAGGTAGTTTCAGCACTCTGACAAGTCAACGATACGACCTAAGATGCCTGGTAGTACCATTAGTCCACAAAAGGCAGTCATACTCAGTCACTTTGACTTGCACATTTCTGATTAACATGCTCGGAGGACTTGCGCGATTCAACCTTGTCACATCAGCGAGTGTACGGTTTTCGCGTAAGGCTACGTAACACGCATATATGGAAGGATATCATATTATCCGTAAGCGGAGGGGAAAGCTGCTTATATCCGTGTACTCAAATCGAAAAGAATGCTAGCCCAACACTTACATTTTGGCTCTGATGAATTGTCGAGACTTGGCGGTCCAAGTGGGATGGTTCGATCAAATTACGATTAACCAAACAAAAGAAGCCTAACAGTCTGTCACGTGACTAGGTGATAAGCTAAAATTGGTTGTTTTTGTCGTTATTTCTTGTGTATAGATAGAGGTAGCAGTAACTGAGCGCGATTAGCATAGGAAAGGAGCCTAGAGGAGTTTTACGCTTATTTTATGGTTCAGAGCGACTGTTATACTGAGGGAAACTTAAAAATATGATTTTGGGCTTTGTTTTTCTTGATCTCATATCACGTGACAAACAAGCCACACTCAAACCGCCCAAGTGGCGTATATAAGGACAGCCTCTCAGATCCCATCCTCCATCAAACCACCTCACCGCTTCTCACATCGCTCCTCACCGAGCCCAACTCAACTTCACTTCTCAACAGCTCTTAACTCTCAACTATCATGTCTGGCCGCGGAAAAGGTGGAAAGGGCCTCGGAAAGTGAGTCGAGTGTCTTGAGTGTTGTTGGACTGTAAACTGATAGGGGGCTGCGTGTAGGGGTGGTGCTAAGCGTCATCGCAAGATTTTGCGCGATAACATCCAGGGTATTACGAAGCCTGCGATCCGTCGTCTGGCTCGTCGTGGTGGTGTGAAGCGTATTTCGGGGTTGATCTATGAGGAGACTCGTAGTGTGCTCAAGATTTTCCTTGAGAGTGAGTCATCCCCTTCGCCTCCATCCAACTTGGTGCTCACAAATCTGTTTTGTTTAGACGTTATCCGCGACTCTGTAACATACACCGAGCACGCGAAGCGCAAAACTGTCACTGCGCTAGATGTCGTCTACGCGCTGAAGCGTTCCGGACGTACCCTCTACGGTTTCGGTGCATGAGCAGTCTTTTGTATATTCCTATCGTCTGGATTTGTACTACTACCTTGTTTTGTTGTCGTATCTTATTCGATTTTGTTCTGAAATATGTTTGAGTGAGATGAAAGCTACGCGTTTGCTGTCGATCTAGCGACGAATAGTAATACAGGTGGGAGTAGGGTTAGGAAGACGTGTCTAGTACATGGATCCCTCAGGTGGTTGAGGGAGCTTGCGGTTATGTGCGGAGGCCATCTCGCTGAAAAATTCGATGAGCTTTGGGTAGAATATTAGAACGACTAGGAATATACTCACCGACGAATCTGAACGAGGATGGTTTCCAAAGTCGTGCTGCGTAGCCAATTGGCCAGGACTGGGAGCTTGTTCGGGTCAATCTTTCCGGTAGGTCCAACAAACGGCAAGTTGACTTTGGAGAGGAAGGTGATAGTCGGGGGGATGTCTGGGTACGACTCGGAGCAGTGAATCTTGAGACTGTAGATACGGTTCTCGTGTACAGTCTACAGGTGGCGAAATCGCCGCTTGGTTAAATAGCTGTGAGGAAATTATAGATATAATGAGACGTACGTGTCCTGGACCGATGATAGTTCCGTTCCATCGACTCATCATAATATCGTCGCTGTCTTCGAGACCGTAGGAGCATGAGCCATCGCCAATGCCCTTTTCGCCTTTCTCGAGCTCCTCTAGGAGGCGAAAGTTACGTGGGACTAATCCAGGTTATCAGTATAGTACTCAATTGTTCAATATAGCACCACGAACTGACCTTGAGCCATAGCTGAGCGTCGTGGATGTGGGCAAGGGCGTGGTGGGGTGCGAGGAGTCAAGTGTCTCCCTACTGATTAGTCAGCAGTACACTGCCCGAGCAATCCGCGACTTCTCCAATCAACCACCACCAAGTCCATTCGGTGGCCACCATTCCACACAGAACACACTATCTCACAGAATGTTTAGAGGTGGACAGGTTAACCCGTACGATGACATCGTCGGTGCGTGCTGCTTTTCGCATCATAATTCCATTTCAATTATCCATCTAACCTAACGCGTATGTGATCGACAGTCAAAGCCACAGACGAGAACCAGACGAGCGAGAACTGGGAGATCTTACTCAACCTCTGCGACAAGGTCGCTGAAGAGGGCGAACAGGGGTGCGTATTATATCGTAACACGCAAGCCCGGGCATCGAACTTGGTTTATTGACGTCACTTGTGGTATAATCTAGGGCACGCAACGTGATCGCGGCCCTGCTCAAGCGCCTCACACACCGCAATGCCAACGTCCAGCTCTACGCGCTCTCCGTGGCTGAGGCCTTGTCCAAAAACTGCGATATCACGGTCCATCGGGAGATGGCATCTAAGGCGTTCACCCAAGGTCTCGAGAAGCTTGCTACGGACAGGGTGCGTTTCGCGCAGCTTTGGCCTCTACGTGCCTGGGTAACTTGCATGGATCGCTGAGACACCGCCCTATTTGTGGTATTTATTAGAACGGACACGACAAGGTCAAGAAACGCACACTCGGTCTCATCAAGCTCTGGGCTGGCGAATTTGCGCACGATCCGCAGCTTGGGCTTATGGAAGAGTGTTACAACAGTCTCAAGGCCAAAGGAATGCGATTCGAAGATCTTGGCGATAACCCCGCTCCGCAGTACGACGACGAAGCAGCCCGACGCGAGGAAGAGGAGCTCCAGCGCGTACTTGAGATGAGCAAGGTCGACAAGGGCGGCCGAGACCGATGGAACGAGTATACGAGTTATGGTATAGGCGGAGCTAGCGGTAGTGGTTCTGGCTCGCAGCCTGGCGGGAGCAATGGACCGGCTTACACTCCTGCTGCGCAGCCTGCTTATACCCCCGCCGCGCAGCCAGCTGTAGCTCCTTCTTCCTCGCGTCAGCAGACAATCCCGGCTCCGGCTCCAGCGGCTCAAGCACCAGTTCCAACCCCAGCACCGGCCCCAGCTGCAGTAGCTCCCCTTCCCGCACAGGCGCCCCCACCTGCCGCTACACCAGCCTACCCTGCGACAAACAATCTCGGATCTCCAGTCGCAGAGGCTACTCCGCTTGATCCGTCTACGCTCCAAATCGTCAAGCGCGTCCGAGCGTTGCATGATTTTGCTGCGACCGAAGTGGGCGAGCTGTCATTCAAAAAGGGGGATATTATCAAAGTCGTCGATCGGTGCTTCAAGGATTGGTGGAGGGGCCAGATTAAAGGCCGGACCGGGATCTTCCCGGTTAATTATGTGGTTAGTTTACCCTATTTTGGTTATATATTAAGCAAGGATCATGACGTTTACTCTTAACCAGGAACCTCTTCCTGAACAGACTGCTGCCGAGTTGGCCAAGGAAGCAGAGACTGAAGCATTGGTCTTCTCTCAAGGTGGCGCGATCGATACGCTATTGCAGAAGTTACGCGAGTTTGATCCCGCAGCCGAGAATTTGAACGATAATGAGGAGATCCAGGTTGGTTCTGAGCAGCTTGACGATTCGTGTCGAGACTAACTGACTGGATTAGGAACTCTACCGATCGAGCATGTCGTTACGCCCCAAGATCCTCAAGTTGATCGACAAGTACAGCCAGAAGAAAGGTATGTTCACTGCGCTTGCTGGTTGAACGAATATTGATTGGACGTGCTTTTAGCTGAGCTTGTCGTAATGAATGAGCGATATGTCAAGGCTAGGAACACCTTTGAACGTATGATGGAAGAAAGCGTTGCGAAGCACAACCCTTCTGGTATGTCTCGCGCTTTCTTTATGTAGAATCAGCCACTCATTGTGATATGTAGCTGCGGTGTACGATTATTCCCAACCCCCCGCCGGACCGGATCAATACGCCCAGGCTGGTAATCGTAGCACCGCTTACGGCTGGAACCAGAGCCTGTACGGCCAAGGCGCAGGCGTACTCCAACCAACCCCGGACCCCGCCGCGTATGCGTACCAGCAGCAACAAGCTCAACAGCAGCAGCAGCACGCTCAGCAACAACAACCGCAACAGCAGCCGGCGCCGGTCGCGAACGTGCCCCAAGAGTATCCGCCTCAACCGTACGGCCAGCCTGGGTACCCTCAGACCCAAGACCATTACGTGCAGCAGTATGGGTACGCCGGGTACCAACAACAGCCCGGTCAGGAGCAAGCGCAGGGACAGGGTCAACAGGCTCAGTACCCTCAGCCGTACCAGAACGCACCTCAGCACGGCCAGCAGCAGCAGCAACAGCAACCTGGCCAAGCTCAACAGGGGCAGCAGCAACAACCCCAGCAGCAACAGCAGTACCCGCCCCAGTCTGGCCAGCCTGGGCTCCAGCATACTTATTCGTACGGCGGAGAACAGGCAGGCGCTGCCCAGCAGGGTCAACCTCAGCCTCAACCTCAGCAGCAGGCTCATCCGACCGAACAGGCTCCTCAGTCTCAGCAGGCTCTGCCGGGGTACGGCCAGCCGCCCGAGGCCCAGCATGGGTATGGTCAACCGTCCGAGACTCAGCATGGATATGGTCAACCACCCGAGGCCCAGCAGGGTTACGGCCAGCCACAAAGTCCCCAGGCCCAGACTCAAACCCACCAGCCAGGGTACGGTCAACCACACGAGAGTCAGCCGGGATACCAGCCGCAGGCACAGGCACAGGCGCAAGGCCAGCCTCAATCTCAACCTCAACAGCAGCAAGGATATCAGCTCACCGACCCAGGCCAGCAGCAGCAGCGGCAGCCTCAACAGCAGCCTCAACACCAAGCTGCCGAACAGCAACAGCAGCAGCCCCAACAAGCTCAGCAACAACAACCCCAGGAGGCCGCCCAAGCTCAAGCTCAGGCTCAGGCTCAACCCGCGCCCGACGCCGGCCCACCGTACTTCTGGAACGGCACGAACAACTACCCGAATCAAGGCGCGTGCCAATGGGCCGACTACTATCTCGGGGGCGGAGACGATCCGAGCGGGCTCGTGTACTTTACTGGACCGGACGGAAACGCGTTGACGAGCGTTCCGCCGCGAGAAGGGTTTGGTGCGCAGATGCATGCTTTGCAGCAGGGTTTTGCGGGGGTCGGGTTGGGTGATGGACAGGGGCAGGCGCAGAGGGCGTAGGAAGGAACTTGGGGTGGTGTTGGTGGTCGGAAATTATACCTGGTGGCTTTTTGTGTAAGCGATCTAGGAGGAATCATAATCTTTTTGCTTTTCGGAGAGTTGTGATCGAATGAGAGCCTGGTTGTATGCCGCGAGATTATATTATGGGTATCAGGTCCAATGCAAGAGCCATTCGGTCAAAGACAAGCGTTTTATTCGTCGCTCAGCAACGTACGCGATTAGATTTAGTCAACCATTCGTTGATACAAGCTAAATTTATAACTTATTGCGTGAACAACGGTTCAAAAGCAGCAATACACCCTCAAATCTAAGCCAAATCCCACTGATGAAATGTAGATCTAATATCGAACTATTGAGCTTCATCCACATCAGCTTCAGCCCCACTCACCGTCCTAAAGCGCATACAACTAATCATCATCTCTAGTCTTGATATGATGCGTCCTCTGAACCTGCCATCGCTGCTTTTTAGGCAACGTATAATGCGAAACAAGCTCGGCGAAAATCGTAAGGTCGCTAACATCCGGCGGTACGTCGTTCATTTGGTCCTCTAATGAAATAACATCGTCGTCGATCCCACGCTCCAAATATATCAGGACAATCCCGAGGGAATACGCATCCCCTAGCCGCCCGTCGGTCCCCTTGTCGGAGCGGAGGATCTCGGGTGCGCAAAAGGGCGGAGTGCCCATGATAGCGTCTTCACCAATATAGGTGCTATGTCCAAAATCGAGGATCTTGACAACGTTGTAGCGGACCATGATCTGTGGGAAACTGTTACATAAACAAAAATCGTGTAGAGGAAAGCAGAGTGACTAGACTTACATTCGTACATGATAAATCTCCGTGCGAAAGTCCAAATTTATGAATGTGCGCTAAGCCCTCTAGGATCTGGTTGAACCAATCGACCTTGGTCGAATCGCTCCATACGGTAGGCAGGAGCTCGAGTAAGGTGTGGCCGTGGTCTATCTCTTCTAGGACGATTCCGACGCCCTCGATTACGCCAAAGAACCGTACGACGTTCTTGTGAATCCCAATCGTCCGAAACACTCGTAGTTCGGCAGCAAATTGTTTTACGACGTCGTCGAGAGATTGGTGTTGGACGACGAGTCCCCCTCCTCCTGGTAGACTCCCGTATGGAAGATCCTCCTGCCGACTAGAGCTCGAAGCAAAATTAAGAGGCTGGTCTGCGTGTGGTCTTTTGACGATACAGCGAAACATCTGGGAAGATGCGCCCTCCTCGTTGAAAGGGTACAAGCCAGTAGTCCGGTTAAGCGCGGGAGGATCAGGAGGGCCGTCCGAGGTCTCATGCAGAGCAAGTTCTAAGATAGAATCTGGAGGCAAATACGAAGTCGACATAGTAGTGGTTGCCAAGACCTGTCAAGCGGGTATATCAAAAGATCATAAACGAGCGCGCAGAGTTTGCAGGAGAAAAAGATAGCGAGAGTGGAACTGAGGTGAGAGCTAGGACTATATATACTAGCCTGAGAGACGGGCGGCTCGGATTGAAGTCAGTATGATCAGATATGCATCGGGTGGAGGTGGTCGGGAGTAAGCTCTTTTCTCGGCTCGGGGGCCTCGGCGCTTGATCAATTCCTGTATCCCCGCTCGGAAACGATCGCTTGATGCGGACCTCGACTTGGCGTCCGTCTGATCCTTCTAATTGCTCGGATTTAACTCCACTGTTCGCTCGGGTCTGGAGATCTCTATGTCATGTCTACGGACAATCTCTCAGGCTCGGATTTCTCGGACTCGCTTGCCCTCGACTACTGCTATCCACAGATGTACTCGTACTCTTTCTTATACTCCAACACCTCAAAAATCCACAGACCCAAACTCTCGCGACAGATGGAACTACAACGAATCCTCCCTCTTCGACATCTCAGAATCCTCCTCCTCCAACTCATCCCACACAACAAACTGGCGTCGCGTCACCTCCACCCACCTCGCCAAAACAGCCACCAAAGAACCTCCGCGGCGAGTCAAAATGCTCTCTCGAGACTTTATCGACGACTCGCTGTACAACCCATACTATGGCTACTTTCCTAAACAGGCGACGATATTTACTCCCGAAACCCCGTTTGAGTTTGGGAGTATACCGAATTCGAGGGTGTTTCAGCAGGCTGTGGCCGAGAGGTATCGGGAGTATCGGGTCGAGGCGGGGATTGGGACGGGTCCGGGGAGGCAGGTGTGGCATACGCCGACTGAGTTATTCAAGGTGCGTTCTATGATATATGCCCGGATTTGTTGCGTCTCACTCCAGATATCTAAAAGCCATACTACGGCCACGCAATAACCCAATGCCTCGTCTCCGAATACCTGTTAAAATACTTCCCCTACGAAGACTTTATCATCTACGAAATCGGAGCCGGAAACGGCACACTCGCCGAAAACGTCCTCGACTTTTTACAATCAGAGCATCCGATCGTATACGAGCGTACGAAGTATAGGATTATCGAGATTAGTAAAAGTCTAGCTCAAAAGCAGATAGAACGACTCGAGAGACGGCATGCGGGTGCGGTCGATGTGGTGCACAGGAGCGTGTTTGATTGGACGGAGCGGGAACCTGCGCCGTGTTTCTTTTTGGCGATGGAGGTTATTGTGCGTCTTTTTCCTGAATTCGGTGTTTGAATAAGCCAAATTTTAACTGTTTAGTGGTAACAGGACAATTTCGCGCACGATATCATCCGCTACGACACCCAGTCTCTCACACCTCTCCAAGCGATCGTCACAATCGACAGCCTAGGCGACTTTACCGAACTCTACGAACCCGCACACGACCCTCTCATCCACCGTTTCCTATCCCTCCAATCCCGGACCCACCGAACACCACCCGCTCTATCTCCCTCGCTCACAAACAACGCATTCACCCGCGCGATAAGACCGTACCTTCCATTCGCGCCCAACATGACCCAACGCGAGTTCATCCCTACCAGACTCGTCCAGTTTTTAACGGTGCTTAAAGATAAATTCCCTCGCCATCGATTGCTGCTTTCAGACTTTTCGTCCCTTCCGGATACGATCCCGGGGTACAACGCGCCGGTGGTACAGACGCGGGTCGGAGATGTGATGGTCCCGTGCGAGACGTACCTCGTGCACCAAGGGTACTTTGATATCTTCTTCCCGACCGATTTTGAGCTTCTTCGGGATATGTACGAATGTATAGTCGGTGCAGGAGGAGGAAGTGGAGAGACTGGTGACGACGCGCGGGCATCACCTTTAGCGAGCGTCGCATCCCCCATGCGGCTCGGCTCCAACTTTTTCTCCGCTCAAGGTCGAAGACGGCCCGTCGAGGGTGTATTATCAGCGAGCGGATTGGCTGTAGGCGAGCGAAAGAGTAACGTGTACACTCATCGCGAGTTTTTAGAAAAGTACGCAGATTTGGACGCTACGACGCTCCAAAACGGGGAGAACCCGATGTTGGATTTTTACCAAAATGTTAAATTTTTGTTTTAATCTGGGGCCGGCGGGAAGTATGTGTGCTCGGGATTCGAGCGAGGATAAGTTATTAGTACAAGTCCATAATGATGCATTAGTGAAGAAAACAATCTACAACGGATTATTCAAAAATACACCCAGAGCAGATAGTAAAAAAGAGCAATTAGAAGTCGTGTACAAAACGAAAATAGCACATCCTCTGTCGTTCATAAATCATTGCTTTCTCTATAACCAATCATGATACTACTGTTGGAAACATCGCCTGTACCCTCATTTCAGCCTGCTCGAGCTGCGCAAAAAACGACGCCTTGATCTCCTTGACAAGGACCCGTCCGTCTACTCTCTTGCCTTGAGGAGTCTCCGTGCCCTGCGTCTTTTCCCACTCGAGGCCCCTTTCGCTCCTCTCGATTCGGACCATGCTCTGCTCCGCGCTCGTCCACTCGGCTTGTAAATCTCCGACCTTGTTCTTGAGCGCACGCAACTTGCGCCCGGCTTCAGCCGCAGCGGCACCGTTGACTTGAACGTGTTCCGAAAGGCCCGAGAGAGATGTGGCGAGGATTTGGGAAATGGATCGCATGTGCGCAAGGTGGGGTAACGTGCTCGACGGTGTAAGCGGTCCGGAAGGATAAGCAGGCGGCGCAGGCAAGATGGCTCGTGTCGTCGTCGACTGGCGCAGACTACGGTCGGCAAACGCCGGGTCGTCTCCGTCCCCGCCTTCATCCATATCATCATCAAACACGTCTCTAGGGTCCCGTTGCGCCTCCCATGATTCGTCATACTCGTCCTCGGGAACCGCGTCCAACGCACGAGACGGCGTATACGCAGCAGCCGCGGGTTTATCTGTCAACGACACGTCCTCCAACGGCTCCAGCGACCCAAGTCGGTCCGCTCCTCCCGGCTCTCCATCAATCTTGCGAAACTCGCGTTCGTAGCTCATGAGGTCCCGAAGCTGGTCCTCCCGCTCGCGACGCGCGTCGTCGATATGCCTGATCATGTCCGTCGCGATTCGTTCAACTGCTGGCTCTGCGCCACCGTGCATGGACGTGCGTCTGGCTTGACTGGTCGTGGCGAACGAGGATCTGGTCGGGGATGACGGGTCAATGTCCATGTGCTGAAGCTGGGTAATGAACCGGTCGAGGAATTTAACGTTTTCTTTGAGCGTGTCGATTGGGTCTACGCTCGGAGTCGAGAGCGTGAATGAAGGAGGCGGAGGGGGCTTTGACGGAGACGACTCAAAGTCAGAGTCTAGGTCGTGAGCGTGCCCGTGCCCGTGTCCGTTTAGCATATCATTCCGACTCGGTCTAGACGGAGTTTCGAGCTCCGAATGGTTGTTCATACCCATCATCATCCCTCCAAGTTCGCCTCCACCCAGCCCAGCATCTAATCCAAGTCCTTCCAGCGTCTCGCCCTCCACCTCTTCCTCCTCATCCTCAAACTCGAGCCCGAGTTCATCCGCAAGCGCCCGCGAGTCCGAAGGCTCAGACATGACAGCCGCAGCCAGCTCGTGCGCGAGCGACGCGCCTAGCGTACCACCGCCCCGTCCGTTGGCACCCAGTAGCTGTCGTGAAGGCGATTTGCGAGGCTGCTTCGAAGACGCCGGAGCAAGAAAGTGTGAATCAAAATCCATCTTTACGTTTAGTTTATGCAAGAGAATGTGGGGGGACGTGCAAGGTGACTAGAACAAGTTATAAGAGATAGCGCGGTGTTGTGGGCTTGTGATACCTAATTGGTAGTCATCAGAGTTTCGGCGCTTGTTGTCGTGGCGGCAGCACGTGATCCATCTCCATCGCCACAACCTTCGTGTAAGGATGGTTAAACTTTCCACAGAGGCACAATGGATTAGGCTAGCATTCAAACAAGCCGTAAATGCTATCTGATAATATCTCCCTTGGAGGTGCTAACGATGTTTTGTTTGTAGTGCTGGCCTTAGTAATCTATACCAATGCCAGAGTATCCGGACGGGATGTTCGCAGTTGTTGTAGCGCAACAGCCATTGATTCCGACGTCAAGCATCTCAATGTCTTTGTAACGTGGTCTTAAGCTCAAGCTCCTGCAAAAATCCTTTTTCTGGTAGCCCAAAAACGCTAATTTCAGCCTTTGAGTTGGCCCCTGGATCAGAGCTTACTTTGAGAGACGGTATGAAAGATGTTGACAGTGGCTTTAGATGGGTCGTAGTAAAACCATCTATTACTCAAAGCTACAGTATAAAGGAGCATAATGTAAAAAAAGCAGTAAAGACAGAAAGCAATCGGACTCTAATCCAATATACGCATACAAACAACGCCTCATTCCGTATTCCGTTTGAAAACAAGTTTCTTGAGAACATTCCACCCATTCACCTCTTCGTTCTCCACCCGTTGATCATCCAGCTTTTCCTCTTCCTCAGCCTTGGAGTTTTGCGCTTTATGCCTAGTCTCTTCCGCATCGACAGCCGCGTCGAGCGCCCTGCGAATCTCCTCGGCCGGCATAATCCTGCCCTTTCGTCTCTCGGCCCGAGGTTCACCAGTATCGGTCGCGGTGTTGGTCGAATACATGCTGACAGGCCGCGCAGACTCAGGCGGTTCGTTTGTGCCTTCGCCTCTGCCGCGTTGCGGACGAAATACGCTAAGCAGGGACGGTTGACGGCCCCGACCCTGCGCAGACGTCTCGCCCAACGTCGTAGGAAGAGTATGAGAGGGATGTTGAGATTTCGGAGCCTGTAGGTTCGTCATCTCCAGCGCCTCCGAAATGGATTGGCGTCGACCCCACAACGACCCAGGAGCGAGTCGGTCAGCAGACGCAGTCCGCACACGAAGCATACTCGGACGCGCAGCGCGCGAGGAATAAGACGAGCTTCGATTCGGACTAGTCTCGCCTGGAGTCTCTGCTGGTGACTGGGTCATTGGAATCGCAATCCCGCTCTTCTCACTGTCTCTGGTCGCCATCGGCGGACGGTCCCCGTCTGGTCCCTTCAGATCACTCTGGCGCTTCGTTTGGTCGTCTACGCTCGCTTTGACAGTTGCGGGATCGGCCGTTCCGGATCCCTGTAGGTTCAGCAGCAGACGATACATAAGAACCGTGTCGTCTAGATCAACCGGTCCCGATGGATCCCGAGGTAGCCATATCGCTTTGGGTGCTTGGTCATGGTAATAAGGACACTCGTAGGACGCACTAGTAAAGAGACGTTACATCCGTTAGTAATTCAAACCGCAAATAATAATCAACGCTCGCCTTCCGTTTGGCGTATCATCCCACCGCGTAAGCGGCGGTTGCGAAACAACGAGGTCGTGAGGCCTAACATCTCCAAGATAGTTCTCGCCCTCAGCCAAAGCCGTCTCCGAGGGTTTGCTCGTAAAATATCCAATAATATTATTCGGCACCTGCCCAAGTTGCTGAGCAAAGTCCAGGAGCCCAAGCTGGCCGGGGAGTAGCGCCGCCATCCCCGTAGGCGTATTCGCCAGCACGCTGACCTCGTCGCTGCTCCCAGGCGAGTCGGGGCGCAGAATCTCGGCTCGAGATCCTGACCGAGATGCTGATCGACTTGGCAGTCGAGAGAGCGAACGACTAGTTCCTGTACGTTTAGGCCTGATCGGTTCGTTCCGCGCACGGTGCACTGCGTCGTATTTGTGACTAATAGTTCCGATTCCAGGAGGCTTCCAGGTAAAAGTCGAAGGTGCCATGGCTGCTGTGGGCGATTTGAATGTTTTGATACGGTCGAGAGGGAGAGGAGCATCGGACGGTATAGCCCCGGTCGACGGTCTTGTTTCTTCGTTGGATGAGCGCTCTCCAGGTGCGAGGAAAGGCTCTTCGTGTCCGCATAGACGCGCACTTTCAGCGTCCTCCAGTCTACAAACATAATCAGCGTGGCTCTAAGGGTGAGAGTACAATTCACCAAGCGCACCTTGCATACCGAGATTTAAACACCCTGGTCGCCCAAATCTTTAGTATAATCGTTACTCCTAGCATCGTTCCACTAATTCCAGCGCGAGCTTTGTTGTAATTGAGCAAATTAAACGCCATGAAGACCACCTAGTCAACCATTTTCAGCAAACAATCTCGTACGAGGGGCAACAATCGACCATACATGGCTAAGGGCAAGCCCGTCCATAGAGTAGCGTAGGACACGGATTGTGATCATTTTCCCGTTGCCTACACAAGCTGTGAACAAATCGTGCCTTCCGAGTCAATCCAATTACTCACCCTCGTAGAATCGCCGCGCATATACATGCAACAACTGATTTCGGAATACCTGTGCATCCACGTTAAAGAGAATCAAAGTCACAAATCATCAAACATACGACGTTAGCTACAGAATAGTAGATCAGCGCAAAGGGTATGACAAGTGGGTTAAGCACCGCGAAGATCATAACGATATGCATGGCAAGAAGGTGATTAGGCGTCCAATACTGTCATGTATAACATATCAGAGGCATAAACTTGACGGGACGGGATAATAACTTACATGGTAATCGATTGTCCGTGGTTGTGTACCACGTTTGCGTTTACGTGGGGTCGAAGCTGTTCGAACTCCAAAAACGTATGTAATTAAGGGTAACTATGAATTTCGGTCGGTCGACATGTTCAAACCTAGATGTCAAACTCCACTTACCCCAACTTTAGAAAAGCAAGATACGAATGCTCATCAGTTGCAACTCGTGTTCAACAATATGCATACATACCTAACCCAAGTTGCATCATGTTCTAAACGCCACGCCGTTTCTTGTTAATAAAAGTACTACTGTATACACTAAACCAAGCACTCACCTGCAACGACGTCTGTAGAATGACTGTTCCACGAGAGCTTTATATCAATACCAAGCCCGGGTATTCAAACAAGAAGTACTACTCACGCCAGCTAGCGTAGAACGGCGCTGCAGCGGGGAACGCTTCCGAGACTACTACGAACGGGTCGGGGATCTTTTGTCGAAAGGCCAACAAAAAAGCACGAAAACTAGTTAATCCGCTATATCCCCGTAGTTTCTCGTAAATCAGGGGTAGAATGGGGTCATTTGCGCAACTTACATGCAAAAGAATATTCTGCTCATAAGACGTCAGAAATGTGAACTCGTTGAAACAATATAAGCTTACACGATGTTGAGGATTAGCCATTTATAGTATCGAATCAAAATGCCTAGAAGAACAAAAGCGTCACCAGTCTATACTTCGGAACAACATTTGGAGGCCCGCGTCGACGCACCGTTGTGTAGCCCGCTGAAGGTGACTTCCGTTTGTGCCTTTCGGCCAATCGCAAACAAGATAACAGGAATAAGAATACCAAGACCAGCCACGAGCAGGGTGGGAATAAGACCAGTAATTAGTTTTTGCGCATTTGGGTTACGTTCGAAAAAGTCTTTCTATAAAAGCGGGAGAGGTACAGTGCCATAAAGGCCAAGAAACAGATTGGAGCGAGGAAAGCAAACCAATTAGCCAGTGTCTAGGGGCGCATAAACCTACTTACAAGCGGCGGGAAAACAGCTTCGAGCGACTTGATCGACACCAAAGTAGTAATGAACGAAATCGGGAAGATCCAAAAAATCTGGAAGGCCCTGCGGTACTTGAGTATAAGCATTTTACTTTGGGCATTCAGGGAGCCTTCGTCCAACTTACCACACCGCCGCCCCAACTAGCCAATCTCTCAAAAATCTATCATCTTGGGTTATTGAGTGTCCTCATATCAGTCCATCGGTCGACTTACTGAGCAGCAAACTTTCCCTACAACAAAAATAATTAGAACAGGCCAATACAAATAACTGATATCGACCGGACGTTGCACCAGGCGCTAACATACCTTGACCAGTCGTTCCCAGTCCAGATCCGTCGTCTGTGGTGCCATAACCACCAAACAAGTCAACGGCTTTCCCGGACGATGCTCCAACAAGCGTGCCGCCCGTCGAGCATCCTCCCACCGCTTAAATGTAACAAAGGCTGAGCTGGCAGGCTCAATCGCCGCAGGCCGTTCTACGGGTGACTCTGAAATGTCGGCCAGATTCACCAAAAATGATGCATAAATGTAGTTCAGAAAGCAAATAAACGTTGAGATTAGTGCAGCTCTTTGTGAGGACAAGAATTTAAGATTTATGCTTACCGTCGTCGGGACTTGGATGATCTTTGTTCATTTCCGTATCCTTGCCCACATTGTCTTTGCCCTTTGGTTTTTCCTTGGCGTCAGGCAGAGGGCGGTTTTTGTATTCCTGAATGCGCTTTTGGAGACGCTTAATCCTAAAAGGGCGGGAAATAGTCATTGAGTCCCATCTGTGAGCTGCAAGCTAAGAGGTTTCGCGACTTTGCACTTACCGCAAGAACGACAGATCTATCGTTGGCAACGCACTTGGATTCAACAGCCCTACCAGTTCCAACGGATATAAGAAAATCGAACGTCGACGAGTATGGGGGTGAAACCGCTGCAGAGTGTCCGAAGGAAGTGAATGCAGCGCCGTCCAAATCGTGTTATCCAGAGGACGAGACTTGCAAGACTGAGACGGTTTGTGCTGAGAAGGAGGAACATGACCATTCGCAGGTGAGGTAAGAGACGAAGGAGCTAAGGGCTTGGATGTTGGTGAGGTGGGAGAAACAGTAGGGCTGACGAGTTTAGAGTCAATATTGGCGGTTCCGTCGCTTTCGCCCAAATTTCTCTGTCCCTTCTTGACCTCCGTGTCAGTGGGGCTCCCCGTGTTGCCTCCTCCTTTGCCTTCCTTCGAACTCCCTTTCCTCATTTCCTCCAATTTCAGCTTTATCCAAGCAGAAGCGTCCCTAGCCCAAACGCCTATGCCGTACTCCGCATCCCGAGTTTGTGCGAGCTCGACGAACGGTCCGATTATACTAACCAGCTCGTTGGTCTCGGAACTCCTATCAGGCTTCCCCCAAACCAGTATCTCGACCACCCACCAAGCCCTCTCCAGGCGATCTCGAAACCCACCGAGCCAACCACCGCCGTCCTGGTCGTCGGACACATTCTGAACGCCTTTGTGTCGCAACTCTTGCCGAGCTCGTTGTCTTCGTCTCAACTCTCCTTCCCGGTAGTTCCTGTTCTCTTCCTGCGCACGCCTCGTCATCTCCTTAGCTACTCCGCCCATGACCGCCTTTGCCAACAAAATATGGGCCGCCTCTAGTTCCTCCATCTCCTTCTCCCGTCTCTGAATCAAATCCGCGAGGCCGCTAAGTTTAGGCGCAAGGACGATGTTTTCGATGAGATCCTCTCCTCTCTTGTTAACCCATTTAACGTCTTCTTTAGTCATCTCGAACTCTCGAATCGCGGCATCCTCTTGAGAGTCCGGATTAAGCGGCAGGCCTTTGCTCACGGCAGGGTTGGTTTTGTGCAGTTTTCCATCGTGCGGTTTCGGCACATCGGTGCGGGCGGACACCTTCCCCCTACGAGACGGGATAATCTTTTTCCAAGACTTGGTTTGGTTCCCACCATCGTCCGGTTCTCCAGACTTGAGTGGCTCGGGAAGATATCTACCAAAGTACCACCGGAGCATTTTGGGCTCACGTATGTTTTGAGGGATATTAGTGACCATAACCGTTCGACATCTTAGACTATGGTCTGGTCGGGCGCCGTCAGGATTTGAGGTTGGAGGGCGTATTGGGGCTGGCTCAGGCTGGAGCGGGAAGACTGTGCCGGTCGTATACGCTCCCGCAGGGAAAGATGACGTGTCCTCAGGGGCTTGAGCTAATTTCGGAGAGCTGGGCTGACCAGGGGACAAAAGCGAAGACGCGGCAGGGGCCGGAGCGTGGCGAGCAGCATACTCCCGGTTTTTAAGCGAGCCAAGAACAAACCAAGCTAACAGTAACATCCAGGATACCGTGATCCAGATTAACTAGAATAAACGGGTGTAAGGTGAAGAAACTTTATCATAAACCGAAGTAGCAAGACGAACCATGACCATATGAACCCATAGGATATCCCTCCCGCCGCCAGTTAAACCAGAAACCAAGGTGGTAAGCGAAGCTCTGGTAATATCGCTCCTTTTGATATCCGGGGGCGATAGGACATAGTGGATCGGGAGAATGACGACGAGAGTAGTACAGGTATGGAGTGCAGTAAAATAGACTACAAAATATCCGGCTAAGGTCAGAGTAAACACGAACTCAATGAAGCACTTACAGCAAGCTTTAAGAAATCTAATATACACTGCAGCATCTACGCCAGAAAGTTGTAGGAAAACTTGGTCTGGGGTACGCAAGACTTGCCATATCCAAGCAAGTGGCCACTTTGGGTGAGGAGGAGACGGTATAGCAGCCCAACATCGACCCATGTATAAGCTGCCGGCAGCCTCGTGTCGGCATAACGTTAACCGGACAAAAGGTGACAACTCACTATGCGTTGGTCCAGTTTTCTCTACTACCAAGAGCCTTAATCCCCTCGGCGTCTTGGGGCGCTAGTTCTCGCGTTTCACCAGTTTCAGAGGGGTCGGTGCGAGCCGCCTTGCCTCTTCCTCTTCTCCTTGGAACTCGGCGAAGTGTTTCGAGGAGAGTGAGACATACGGTGCCAACTATAATAGCGGCATACGTTTGCTGAAGCAGCCCACCATATGTAGCTGCTCCTCGGTCGTAGATCGTGGCCATGGGCTGACCCCGTCGGTCGTGGTACGATTAGGAGTTTCCGATTTGACATTGCTGTCGGCAGCCACGTGATTATACTAAGGGTCATGACGTAATGTTTGCTCCGACACGATTGTGATGCTAATTTCTCAAAATGGAAGCTATTCGCAGATCTCTGTACTCGTAAACTACCCAGCCGACTACCGCGTGCTCAGTATGCAGGCTTAACTATCTCTGTGTGACTTTTACACCAGTTAATACACTCGGAAATCAAATCAGCGAGCTGAAGATTTCCGAGCCGTGAAGATAAGTATTTAAGTTGAGGGATAACACTGGTATACTAGTGGCCGACAGGTAGCCCTCGTCAACCCCCCAAATGAGGATACGCCAAGAGTACCAAGTACTTTGATGCAAGGCGCTTCAAGGTCGAGGAACGACCCAGATCAGCGATTGCCGATGCGCCGAGTCGTCTGTAACACATGGAGGAGATGCGACGCCGACCTTCATGGGGCATTCCTTTTCTATACTGCTCAGGGGTTACCACTAATGACGGAGCCTTCTCCCAGGGCTGGCCGCTACATAAGATGTTCCACGCTCTCCGTATATGCGGGCAATTGGACTCTACTGCCTCATCTCGCATCATCCGCGAGGTCTCTACTTCGGTAATACAATCCTTGCGGTCGTCGAGCAGGCGCATCACAAGTTGTACAATGTCTCTCGCCTCCTGCGCCAAGCTTGATTGGCGAACTGGTTTCGCCTTTATAGATACGTACAATCCACTCGTTAATTCGTTAATTGTGACTGTATGCTAGACTACATGTACCAACAAATGTCCAAAAGAGTCCAGGTACACTACGCAAGAGCCGGTACAGAAGCACAGAAATTTGTTAATCAAATGTCTAAGAGGAGGTGGTTCTGTTGTAAGGTGGGACAAGGAAGCTAGTGAAACCAGTTCCCGTGTTGACGCTGGTGTGATAACAGTACAAGTGGATCCGGAAGTTGTCCGAAGCTTTTGTGTTGGGTTCCCCAAGGTATGGATAGTTGTATCCGTAGTCTGGATTCGTCGCATTCACGTAGTACTGTCCATAACACCATTTGGCAGGGGGATTCGGTCCTTGATAGACCTTCTGCTTGAGAATAGTACCCCCCAACCAGCGGATGTCGACCTCGCCACCCGTTTCGTCAGAGACGAAGTTGAAGGGGATCGACTTCTTGGTCAACATATCCTTGGCACTTGGGCACGGGGCGGTACCCA
Organism: Ceratobasidium sp. 428; assembly: GCA_019623705.1. Taxonomy (NCBI): domain Eukaryota; kingdom Fungi; phylum Basidiomycota; class Agaricomycetes; order Cantharellales; family Ceratobasidiaceae; genus Ceratobasidium; species Ceratobasidium sp. 428. Next base: position 2,121 of record WSTJ01000571.1, on the reverse strand, counting down.
AGAAGTACGGAGGCTTGCCAGAAGCGTTCTGCAAAAGCAATTAGTGCACTCAGCAGCTGAAGGTAGCATACATGATGACCAACTCACAGTCACCGCAAGGCACTTGTTCAAGCTAGGGACATAGAACCGGCCGTACACTACGCCGTCGGTGTTGGGGTCTGGGTTTGGCTCTTGAGCATAGTTAGGGCTGCACGTCTAAAAACCAGGCCCCATCATTCTTTGGTGATGGCTCTAAAGGTGAATGTGAGCGAGGGCTGACCTGGAAGTCGGCATAGATGGCCGGATGCCCCGAGGGGTTCTTTTTATCATAGGCCACTTCGCCCTTGGGGTTGAAGTAGTATGGAGGGAATATGACTACAACGGTACTATGTTATGGACCACTATATGCTGGAAGTTTAGCGCTACTTACGATCCTGCCCACCCTTCGGCACAAACCCACTCGTTGTAAAGCGGCCACCGTATCTCCTTATGCATGTAGCTTTATTCTGAGTGTAAGGAGAAGGTGTGCCATGCACAGAGCCAAGGCTAAGGAGAACGGTAGAGAGCAACGTGATAATGGTCATTTTTTCAAGGCAGATACTGGTACAGGGTATTCTGGAGAGCACACTGATTGATTATATAGTCTCATGAGGGTCATGGCGGCGGTGTCGCAAACTCTCCCAATTACCGGAAGTGTCGACTCCTCAGTCACGAGACAGTTATTTTCGGTCAGGGGAAAATGATCGATCATAGATCAAATGATGGCTGACACCTGGAAATCATGGAGGCGGTGCAAATCCCAGGCCTGTCTTTCGTGGGGTCTCAATCCATGCGGGCTGAACGAGCGTGGATCATTTGGCCAGGTCCCGAGGTCGCCCAAAGTGCATCCAGTGGGTCGAGTTCATTTGGTCCTACGCATGCCCCAGTGCTCTGGCTACGTAAGCATCTGGGGCTCTCTCATAATCAGCGATGATAATCAATCAAAACCGTATTTCGGGCTTGGTCTAATTACCGAGCGCCTTCTTTTTACAACGTCCTAGCCAACGTACACAAACAATCAAGGTGTAGCGATTTTACAGAACAAAGCAGAACACATCAAATCACAGAGATACAGCAAAACATACTTGTAGAACAACTCTCTAGTCATCATCCTCAAACCGAAGCACTTGAGCATCTTCATCGACCGCGACGGTCCTATATCCGCCCCTCGTCGGATACCTCCCGGCACTTCTACTAGGGAGCATGGAAGTAACCTGCGCATACAGGCCGCGCGATACTGCGACCACCACAACCGGTACAGATGCCAGGGTCGAAACAATTCCGCCGTCGTCCCACGGACGTTGGTATGAGCCTTGTTCAGGGAGCCGAATCCCACTGGTTCACAAAATTAGCAAATGTTGACTTGAACGCGAGATCAAGACTTACCCAGTCGCAAAGCCATGCTTCTTAAAGTGAAGCCCGACTAGAGTAGCAAACGCGATGGGGAGCAGGATAATAAAGCCCCAAAACAGGTATCCGTGTGAGCCGATACCAGGGCATGGGTGTTCTGGCCCTCGGTCCCTGCGGTCTCCGCCCTCACAGGACGAATGAGGAATCTTGCGATATGCGGTCCGCTCATACCATACAGTCTCATCTCCAGGACAGTAATCATCGTCCGGCAGGGGTTCTGCGCCGGGTGTAAGGACGCATTCTCCAGCGCTGTTGCGGACGTAGTTAAACTCGCTGAAGAGAAAGGTCAGGTCAGGTAAGCAAGTAAAGCACGGTTAACCTTCTTACCATTCGAAATCCGATGCAACGCAAGCGCAATTCTTGACTAGCTTTTCAGGTACCTTGGGTTGGTTACCGACATAGCAATCTCGGTCTCGGAGGCGGCGGTGATAAAGCACCTGCGTAACCGGTCAGCGCCAAGTATACGGATAGGAAACCGCACATACCTGTCGTCCGAATAAACACTTTTCCTCTCGTTCTTCACTTGGGCTCCAGAGCTCAAAGTCATCATTTGCCGGATGTTCCGGATCCAGGACGCCTATACGGTGTCAGACAGCTTCAGCTCATAACCCAAGTCACTCACATTGCTTGGTAGTAATGGCGGAAAAGTCGATATGCACCGCAACAGACGTATCGCGATCATTCGCCTTGTGT
>WSTJ01000570.1:0-21927 GCA_019623705.1 Ceratobasidium sp. 428 | reverse complement strand
AGCTTCAGTCTTCGCTCGCTTGTTGCTCGGCGGTCCGCTGTTGATATGAGTAAACATAGATGCCATTCGGCATCACAGTTGCCTTCTCTAAATAAGCGAGCGGCACTTATTGCTGTATACGCCCGTGCATCTTAGCTACGGGTTTGACTAAAACATTCGGCTAAGACTATGTTGTCTTCTAGTCTCAACGGGGTCTAGCCAAACGTGCCGCAGAGCTCGGCTGAGGTCGATGGCGTTGGAGCCGCGGCCGTTCATAATGAATAATTGAACTGCAGGCAGCGGCCAGATCTCCGCCCCTCCGCCTTTTTTTGGAACTTAGGCTTGGATAATCAGCGTCGAAGAGCTTCGAAATAATCTGACCTTGCCCGAACATGTCTGGAAGAATGGATGAGCTAGAAGACTATGCTCCGTGGTGTACGGCGCGCGGAAGTTCCTATCGATTCTGGCGAGGGGATGCCCCAGTTACATTCCGAAGACTTTTACCGGAGAATCGCAACCCCCTTCAAGATTATGTGGCACAGTTGGAATAGCAGACATAGTTGATGATTGAAGTAGCAGTTAGTATCTGAAAATAACAATTAATCTCACTTGATACCGATGGGAAACGAATGCACCCAGCATGTTACTATCCTTAGATCTACTCGTGAAGCCCAGCTTTCACTGTTATGGCTTGTTTCAGACGTGAGTTTGGGGGCGCCTCAGCAATTACAATTCGACCCTTTGCTAGACGATAAGTACCCCTATGGAAACTTTGATGATCATCGGGCTTCGGTGAGCTATTAGCTAGATAGGTAAGTGAGAACACTTTAATCAGAGAATATGTTACCCATCTATCTGAGAGTTTACTGAACTTGAGAGTAGTAACGAGCGCAATAGGAGCAGATCATTTCAAAGTGTAACGGAGCGTACCAATGTCACCCTCGCTGAAAAGTCGGAGGATGTCTCTAATATATCTAAAAATGGCTTGTGGAGACCGCAAAAATTGATTGAGCGTCTACTGAGGTCATGAATGCATAAGCATGCTATGAGATCAGGGTTCCGAGAGTTGTTTCTATCATAGGTGTCAACCTCTATGTCCGCTTCACCGCACCACGCAGCTCCAAGTGGGGCTAAATAGGTGGCTGAAATGTTGTAATCACAATTAAGACATATATGGTGACGGCAGACGGATTTCTTGTATTCGCTTTTATCTCTCAGTGGGGTGAGTACAAAATGTTAATAAGGTGGCGTTTAACCGATAGCCGACGTGATATCTAGAACACTTGACCAAAGTTCAGAATATGCCTAGTCTAGAATCAACGTACGCGCGTAAAGCTGAGGATTGCCTCGTTGGGATTCGGCGTACTCATGCTACGGAGCCATCTGGCCACTGGTAGAATTATTACGCGCGTGTCATAAGTTTAGACAAATAAGAAGAGCGCTCGGAGCAAACATCCGACAGACGAAATGCTCTGAAAAAGGCGGTGGAGTGTGCACGTGGTGTAACCAGCCAATAGAAAGTGACGGATGTTGAGGTGTAACGTTACATTTGAGTTGGACAAACATGACGACGATGAGGATGGAAGCTAGATGACTGAGCTCTACGGCCGCTTGTAGCAAGAAGAGAGCGGTGGCGGATTCGACGTTCCAGCCTGCTCTCCCGTTGTGGATTCGTGGTCCCAATCAAGGGGCGGCCTTCTCACCCTCTCGTTGATGCCTTAGATTATCACCAGAGGCTCGGCCGGAACTTGCGCACTACCTTGGTTGGCTTTCAACCAGTGCTCAGGTATATAAGGATTTTATTCCGCCTGCTTGTACTTTACCACACCAACCCCTCCTCCCAACAACATGCCTGCTATCGAATCTAAAGTCGATGTCCTCATCATTGGTGCCGGTGAGAAACATCACACGCTCGTCGTGCTACACAATACTAACTTGAACAGGCCCCGCTGGCCTTATGTGCGCCCATGGACTGGCCAAGGCCGGAGTAAACGTTCGCATCGTCGATAAGCGACCTTCCAAGGTCGCAGCTGGACAAGCTGACGGCATCCAGCCTAGGACCCTTGAAGGTGAGCTCGCTATCCTTGTCATCGTCACACATAAAACTTATTCACTTGGAACAGTTCTCCAGGTACGTTCGTCGTCATTGCATCTTCGCACGACTCTATATCTCCACAATATCGTCGATCAACGTCGTGCATGGCGTGGGCTGACAGCGAAGCGCTCGCTACGCTTGCCGACGAATAGCCTTTGATTCACCGTCTTATCTCACCTGCCTCACCACTTACCCTATCACCCTTACTGACATCATCTACGATGACCAGAGCTATGGTCTCGCCGAACGACTCTTTAAGGAAGGAAACCAGATGCACATGGCTGCGTTTTACAATCCTGCCCCCGATGGTTCAGGTATCGCACGCTCGGATCGTCTCCCAGATGTCACTGCCCCAACCGCACGCTATCCATTTGAAGTCACACTGCACCAAGGTGCGATCGAAAATATTTTCCGTGATTCCATGCGTACCCTTGGTGCAAAACAACAACCGAGTGGTGCATGCCCACGAGAGTTTGAGCATCGAGCCAAAGCTGGCCCTCAGTTTTCATGGCCACCACGATCGATCGAAGTTGAGCAGCCGGTTGTTCCTACAAGTATTTCGCTTTCTACCGATCCGACCGAGCTCGCGTCGCGGGACTCTTATCCTGTCACCGTGCATCTGAAGAAACTAAGCGAGGCCGAGGCGACGAGGCTTTCGCGCCCAGTGGCGGGTGCGCCCTCGAATTCGAACGAGGCTGCTGCTGATGGGAGTGCGGTCGAGGTTGAAGAGGATCGAGAAGAGATTGTACGAGCCAAATACGTCGTTGGATGTGATGGCGCGCACTCGTGGACGCGCGCTCAGATGGGTTGGAAAATGGAGGGCGAACACACTGGTAGGTATAACAGGTCTCTGAACTCTAAAATGGTCACTAATAATCGGGGCCGTACAGACTTTGTCTGGGGTGTTGTTGATACCATTCCTGATACCGACTTCCCAGATATCCGAAACCGAAGTGCAATTCACTCTAACAACGGCGTAGGTGATTTATTCCGTGCCAAATTAACAGTTGCTCATTTCTCCATAGAGTTGTATGGTCATCCCGCGAGAGGGTGATTTGGTTCGCCTTTATGTCCAGATTGCGGAGATCGAACTTGGCGGTACGGGCCGAATGGACAGGTCTAAGATGACACCTGAAAAGATTATGGAGGTAGGCTTATTCTAATAATCTGTGAACGTATATTCACAGCTTGTGTTTGTTCAGGTTGCACAGCGGTCTTTCAAGCCGTTCAGGCTCGAGTTCCCGCAAAAGTTGGATTGGTGGACGATTTACATTATCGGGCAGCGTGTCGCGTCGAATTTTTCGGCACAGGAGCGAGTTTTCATTGCGGGCGATGCCTGTGAGTCTCCTACCCGGTTTCTTTTTTTGTTGCACTAACGCACAATGGCAACACTTAGGCCATACTCATTCCCCCAAGGCTGGTCAGGGAATGAACGCTAGCATGAACGATACACACAATCTCATCTGGAAACTTACTCAAGTCCTGCGTGGATGGGTCTCTCCTGAGCTCCTCAAGACTGTATGTTGGACCATCGTCTTTATATTTCCCTTGATACTGACCTGGCTTGCAGTATGAGTTGGAACGACGCAAATACGCACAGGACTTGATCAGCTTTGATCGCAAATTTTCGGCGTTGTTCTCGAGCAAGGCGCATAGCGAGGGAAATGAGGATGGAGTATCTCACGATGAGTTTGTCAGGTGCGAATCAACGGCATGAGAATCCAGGTACAGGGTACTTACTCGACCCGTTGGCAGTGTATTCCAAACATTCGGTGGATTTACGAGTGGTATTGGTATCCACTATGCGCCGTCGACGATCGTGGACCCATCGCGCCAATCGTTGGCATCCAAGCTCATAGTTGGACAACGTCTCATTCCTCAAACAGTCATCCGTACTGCCGACGCACGTCCGTTTGAAATCCAAGATCTCATCCCATCCGATATCCGGTTCAAGGTCCTCGTCTTTGCTGGGAACACCAAGGACCAAGTTCAAAAAGAGCGGTTGCAGACGTTGGCGGACGAACTTGAGAAGCCGGACCGATTCTACAAGAAATACACACCCAAGGGTGCACCGGTCGACACAGTCTTTGAGATTCTCAGCTTCAGGTTAGCATTTTCACCACGTTCCTCGCATTCATAGCATATCTGACTTATCGGAACCTATAGCACCATGACCAGGACTACTGCAGACTACACGGACCTCCCGTCCACACTGCGTACGCATTGGTCCAAGGTTTTTATGGACGACGTTGCATGTTTCTCCAAGATGGGCGGCGGAAAGCTGTACGAGTCGTACGGGATTGGACCAGAGGGATGTATTGCTGTTGTGCGCCCAGATGGGTATGTCGGACATGTGGTATCGTTGGAAGGCGTGGACGAGCTTGATAAGTGGTTTGCTGGGATTATGGCGGCATGAACAAAGAGCAGGAGTAGAGGCTTGGAGAAGGATACCAGTAAGGTGACCCGTTGTAATCGTAACGTATTTTTTTTGTTATGTTTTGCCAGAATACAATTTTTTCCAAACGTCATGACTCGGTGTGGCTCGGTGAATAAGAACGTATCAGTTTCATATGGCACCTTTCACTAGCCATGTGTGTAACTACTTTAGCGAGAGCCAAGCCAAATTTTAGATACCTAAAAAAGGAACCCATGGTCCTCTATCGTACCACCTGCCGGATAACATAAGCGCCCAGTCTTTTGCAACCAGCTTTCTTTTGCAACCACCATGTCGTCCAGCGTGTTCTTTACTTTAGCGGCAAAAATGCCGAGAAATGGGCTCTGTTTACCGGCGGGGAGCCGCGCGCCATCGTGGGTTGCCGTATATTGTGATTCTCAACCTTTGGTCGATTGATGTGGATATCTGGCTCTAATGACCGACAATCGGGTTTTTTTTATCTTCCGGACGTTTCTCGTGGCTCGCCTGTACCTCTTGGCGGCTCTTCTAACTCGCTGTGTTTCGGTTATATAAGTGTCACCCGACATTCTTCCCTTGCTCAAATGTCCGAAATGGCACAAAGCGCTTCCTCTTCCTACTGAGTTTATGCTGAGCCTGTGTTGACGGAACACGTACCACGATCTTCACCTGCGTTTACACAAAGCCCGAGAAGTCCTTGACACCGACAGCTCTCGTGCCTTCATTATACACCGGAGAGCGGTTAAACAATAACCGTGGTCAAATGACCAACTATCCACATGAACTCCAGGGGTTCAACCGGGGGGTGTAAGTATCGGAATGGTTTCTCTGCGAGGAATGGGAAGGAAATGCGGCGATATACTTGGTACGCAAGACCGCACTTGGCTGGTGGGCCTTATTTTGGGCATTATTCCGAGTGGGTTTAGGCGTCCTGTCAGTGTTTCCACACGAGTCGCTCTTTATGTGGGATATTCAGGACTGAGCAGGACTGGAGCCCATGCTCAGCTCTGGGAAACAGTGCCGACTCTAGCCGAGTATATATGACGTGTCAGACGATAGAGGAATGGCCAGCGGCTTTTTGTCGTCCATTCTCGTTCCTGGTTCATTATTTTTGTCATCATGCGTTTCACGGCTGCTGCGTTTGCCCTCACCTTCTCTCTCCACACGTTGGCTGCCCCGGTTGAGCGCGCTTCGACCGTAACGCCAATTAATGCTGCTGCTATCTCGAGCTATTCACCGTATGCCAACTTTGTTGCAGCTGCGTATTGCTCTGGTACTGCAAATTGGTCGTGTAGTGAGTATCCGTTATAGAAACTGTGGCATGCGATGTAAAATGACAATTATGCTGCTAGCTGCTTGCAAAAAGGTCCCTGGATTTATTCCTTATGCAACCGGAGGGGACGGAAATGCTGTGCCACTATGTAAGCGAGAAAAGTCGTATTAGTTCGGCTGTCCTAGCCACTAACTCCGTTGATCGTAGGGTATGTGGGCTGGTGGCCGGCCGGCTCGTCGGTCGTTGTCGTTCATGAAGGAACCGATCCTACCAAGTTGTAAGTTCGACATTTCCCCCCGATAACGTCCCATCTAATTCTGCTCGATCTGCCCTCACAGCCTGTCCGTTCTCACCGACGCCAACGCCTTTTTTGGCACACTGTCGCCCGCGCTTTTCCCAGGCGTACCATCATCCGTTCAAGTCCACTCCGGCTTCCGGGACGCCCATGCTTCCACCGCCGCAACGATCCTCACGACAGTGAAGAAGATTATAGCTGAAAGGGGGGCGACTAAAGTCACAGTCGGTAAGCCTTCGCCAGATCATGATATATTAGCCCCTGAAATGCTAATGATACTCACCTGTGCAACCGATAGCTGGCCACTCACTTGGGGGTGCTATCGCGGCCCTCGATTCTCTGTACTTGAAGCAGAATCTGCCATCTAGTATCTCTATCAAGGCTGTTACCTATGGCCAACCCCGTGTAAGTCAAGCAGCAAGTTTGGCCCCACAAGTAGCCTTGACTCAAGTTTATGCTTTAGGTCGGAAATCAAGAATTTGCCAATTTGATTGATCAAAAGGTATCTAGTCATCCACCCAGCGCAGCCTCGTATTACCAGCTAAAATTGAGTTTAGATCACAGACTTTTCACGAGTTACGAACGAGTACGACGAGATTCCTATTGTACCAGGTATGTCTTCACTAGTGCTGTTGTAGAGTCTGAAACTCACAAAGCCTGTATAAAGGCCGATTCCTCGGATACCACCACAGCAGCGGAGAGAAACATATCAAGGCACCTGGTGTTTGGAACGCGTGTGCTGGTAAGCACATAGGTCACATTCTGCTCGAGCCGGATAGCTAACGTAACAATCCTCGGCCTTTTTAGGACAAGACAACACCAGTACTGACTGTTCAACTGGTGCGGTTCCAGACATCATCATAGGTAATCTCATCGATCACCTAGGACCATATGAAGGCGTCTGGGTTGGCACGATTTTCTGCTGATTAAATCGAGACGTGCATGTTGGGGATTGGGCTAGCGAAGTCCGGAAAGAACTCTTGGGGCGACTTGTTTTTACTTGGGTTTCATGGCAAAATACGAAATGAACCAGGCTTAGAACGTGCAAGCTGGGAGCTGAAATTTAAATATTGTGTTGTATGACAATTTTGGACCAATGTAGTGTGCCGAACATGCCTTACTGACAGCGTATGTTTACTTGAGCCGAAACGAATTATAAAGAACGGGGCAAGCACCCCGCTCGATTCAGAATGACATCAAGTTGTTCGATCAATATATAAGGGATCCGGCGGTAACCAATTTCGAGAAAACACATGAGAAGGAGTTTTCCTATATACACAAGACCCGTTCGATTCGTAGAGTAAATAGTAGAGACATTCGTTATAGGGGAAGCATTTTGCGTAGACACACTTAACTATATGCGATAGCTTTGGAGACTTAAACGAGTTCCGTGTGCGAATTGGGTGGCCGGATTGTGAGCTTGCGCCGGGTGCGTTGTAACCTAGTGCTCCACGACGGTTTCAGATCACCTGTGGACTCCTCTAACACTTCCTCGATAGGATCATCCGAAATATCCGTAGGGTTACCTAAATTCCATTTAGCTTCAATTATGATACGAGGTTTATCGAGCAACGCTTACGCATTTCCGCCAGGAGGACAGACTTGAACTGTGCCAAACGCATAATAAACGAGTTTGCCGAAGCGCTCGCCTTTTCCGTGCTATACTCTGGCATAGCATCCGTATCCGGTGTCAACTCGAAAGCCGTTTTGGTGTTAGGAGTGATTTCAGTCAAGCAGAACGTTTCGATGGCGCTTCCAACGTCTCCGACTCCATTTCCCATGTTGTCCTGCTGGTGGGCCGATTGGTGAGCGAGTTCAAGGAGACGGGCACCCCACCACCCCAGTTTGGGCTCTGCATAGATCCCTCGCCAGGGTTTGGTGGAAGGACAATCGTGACGGATTGTTAACAGAGCTTGAACTAGAACGTCGAATAAATCATACTCCATCGTTTTTTGGATCAGTTCATTTGCGATTGGTTCGCGAGACTCTTGCGAGACTCGTTGAATTTGATCTGCTATCTCATGGAAGCATGCCGCAAGACATTGCCGTTGCGCGTACTCTTTCGTATTATGCTTCATCAGACTGAGAACGGCGAAAAAGGAGACATCGAGGAAAGGTGCCCTAGTTCGAAGAGTTGGATGGCAGGGAGTATTTGGGTAAGACCACCGCAAGGAAGCGCTGGAGTCTTCTAGTAAGGGCAAAGCATCGGTGACCATAGGGCGCCAGTGGTCCAGTATGCAATCGTTTCCTACTACACTCCCGACAATAATTCCGCCAGCCAGTCCTACACAGCGCTTCTGACTAGAGGTAGTTGCGTTGGCGTGAAGACGGTAATAATTTGATATAACATTAAGGCCATAATCGTTGAACGTGGATACGCGACCTAGTGGGAATGGGAGAGGTAGATCCGTAGGAGGCCATGATCCTTGTGTGTTGGAAACCAGGAAGATCTTGAGCTGAACGAGGCGCTCAAAGACAATTCCTAGGTCCACAGCCGGATGGATATCCTCACCAAGCTCAGTTCCAATAGAGTCAGATACTTCGACGAGCCCGATCAAGCCCAAAAATAGGAGCAGTTCGGGTTCGATTTTCTCGAACTCTCCGTATCGACCAACTTTGTCGGCGAGTGAGTCAGGTGGGGAATGATGGCCGTTGAGTATAAGACCTGCTGATCCGAATACCTGAGCTACGTAGCTGAAATCCATCAAAAGGCTATCGCATGTTAGATGCTTGAGGATCGACACAAGATTGGTCACAAGATCTCGCTTGTAGACAGGATCCGAAGCATCATGATCAATCAAGCCTCTATGCAGCACATAGAATAACTCGAAAAGCTGGGCTTCGTAACTCGGCAAGTCCCCGTGGCGCTCCAACACCAGCAAAATGTAAGAAGATACACCCAACGGTGACTCCGTGCCCCTGCTAAAACTCGATATTATGTATGGTTTGTGTTGTTTCCAAACACTGATGCCGGCGTAGCCAACAGTTGTGGATGGAGCTATTTCGGAACCAGAGTGTCTAGCGAGACTATAGATGTATATACGGTTTGAGCAAAAGCTACTTAGCACAGCAGGACTAGACTCACTTGTCAAACAAGAGTTCAAACTCGGACCAAACGTCACGGAACACGTTAATCGACTGATTCCAGCCATCTTTGGTGCCATCCCAGGCTAGGACGTTTAGAACGCGCGCATACAGGACGCACAACCTAAAAGTCAGATTTCCGGAACCCAATTTGACTAGCGTCTCGAACCCGGAGTTTGTTACTGGTAATTCCTGGGACGTAAAGCAATCGTGGAGGCGTTGTTGAACCAAGCCAGCTGCATTACAGTTCCACAAAGGCTCGCAGGGCAGCGAATGGTCGGCCCCAGCTATGGCCTGAAGAGCAGTATCCACCGACTTCGTGTTCTGAGAGTTCGAAATTACCCAGCTCAGCGCCTTGCTTGTAACCATATCCATAGGAATATTGTCGTCGAGGGCGCCCCCCATAGCGCTTGGCTTCCGGCTTTTGAACCACAGATTTATGAACAACCTCGATAATGCTGTTGAATAGGGGCAAAACTCGTAGACGAATGGTAATATGGTCACAGCTAAGTAGAGCAAACCCGTGACTATTGTAAGAGCGATGACGGGCGCAGCGATAGTAGGATAAATATTCCAGAGATATATCGATAGCCCGATGGCAAAAATAACTAGACAGTACAGTTAGTGGAAACGAAGACGCAACGCGCCATCTAGAACAACTCACATAGTGCAATATGTAGGAGGGTTGGTAGGAATGCAATCAGCCCTACCATTCGCCACCTCTTCAAGCCATCGAATCGCTGCTGCCGCCTGCGCGCCTGGTCGTGCACGGGCCCGATTCGACCCGCCATATATAGGTGACACCATTCCTTAGCAAGTATAGATACGAATGTGACAGTAATGCTAAGAATGAGGGAGAAAAACCAAAGCGTGCTGACAGCGACCGCGTACTTGGGCGGAGTAAAAGTCGAGGGGAACGCCGGGGTGGCGGTTGGAGCCGGGATAGATTGATTGGACATGGCCATAAGAGATTGAGAGATGAGCACCAACGTGTCTGTTGTTCTCCCGGCCTGATCGGCCTTGAGGTACTTGAGGCTGTCCAGTGCAAACCTATGGTATCATTATTGTCGTCAATATAAGGTCTTGCTCGTGTACTTAAGGGATGTGCTTACGTGGTACATATAGAAGAAAACAAGGCAGCCTATAGAAATACTTGTGAATGAGGTGAAGCGGATGAGGCGGGGTCGAAGTACACACAAAAACTACGCTTACAGTGTTAGTAGAATACCGTTAAATAATGTAGAATAAACTCACTCAGTAGTACATCTAACATCCTACGGCAATTACAGTGTATGATTAGTATCGTAGCCACAATACCCAGATCGGGAACGCATACTGATTCCATCCTTTGGAAAGCTCATCGTCTGCCGTATTTGACTCCTGCACATAGGTTTTCCAAAAACGAGCTGTCTTCCCGAGCCTGGGGCCATAAGGATCTTGAAATTTATCTTCAACGCTGTTTGATGTAATGTTTGGTGCCTGGACACGTATTATAATCATTTAAAGAGCTAGTAAGGGAGGACAATCAACTGACCTCCGTTCCTACTGGTTTGTCCTGTATAGTGCGCCCATGTTTATCATCCAAGGTTCAGACGAAAAAGTGAACGTCTTACCTGCTCACCACCATGGTGTAGGGGCAGAACAGGTTCAAACCCCAACGTTGCGTGACGAGCGATTTGAGACATCGCCCTGGAGAAAGCTGTGGGCACTATTGCCAACGGTGTCTCAGATGGTTGCGAATGACCGGGACAAGAGATGGGGGTGGTGGAGGAGTGATATAGGTAGCGCGAACAGTACATATTACATCATAGCTAGCACGTCCGGCATGTCCAAGGCCGCAATGCCCGAGCAATTGATTACTGGTACGGTGGCGCAAGGCGTTTCCTGACTGGGCGTCTTTGCGGTATGACGTCATTCCAAATCAGGGAGATTACGGACTTGATTAATTGTGCAGCTACAACCAATAATAGAGCCGACTATTGGCAAAGAAGCGCCCTTAAATAATGAGTATATGCGCATTAATGTTGCTTATATGCATCCAAACCAGTCACGTGAGCCACCTAATTCAGTAGCTTAGGTCTGTAACCTTTTAACAATCTAGACAGCAAGTTACTCTCGCAACATGCGATTCTTTGAGCATACGATGTCATTCGTAGTATGAAGAATACAGCCACCCTCGAAGATCGGAGGTCATGGAGTACAATGACGTGGCTAGGACATACAGTATACCCTTTCGGCTTCAAATGGGCATGGAAGACACACATTCATCGTACAACATGCAGAGTAACTATGTACGCCATAATGATGCTTAGGTCTTGGGCTGCTCTGTATTACCTGCAGAGGCGAGGTTGCTCCGGGGTCTGAGATGGAATGCGAGATTTTTATACGTCAGCTTCTTGTAAGGTTCGGTACTGGACTGTTCCTTTCTCGCTTAGCTTACTCATTGGCCAGTGTATGCACCGGTATGCCTATGGAGCACCCTGCGTTCTACTCTTATGCTTCCGTCTCTTGCATTACTAGTGAATATATAATGTTTCGGATAGCTCTCTGTCGCGCCGACTTTATCGACGCCGTGTGATCTTATTTGTTCTCTATTTGTATTCAAAATCGAGAGCTTTATACTTCTTGAAGGCTGGGTTAATGATGGTTTTATATGAGATGGCTCACTCAGCGTTACTCGCTACACGACATAAGCACTACTGGGCGGGGAGATTGCTGGCACGCCGCGCCGCGTCACGTGACACGCGTGGCGACGCGTTCGATTTGCGTTTGACCAGGATCATCTGCGTTAGGGCCCGACCTTCCGCGCTGCCTTTCTCTCCTCGTCCACCGTCTTCTTCGGTACGCTCTATCAACTTCCTTGGTAGAACCTTCACAATCCGTGAGTCGCACTCGCCGTTTGGAAGATTTGGCCACGCTCGCGCCAGCTCCGGCTCCCCCAATTCTGCAGGTGCCGCGTGCCATACAAGGTGTGAGTAAGTGTTGGCGTCTAACTCAGCTCGATAAGATGTGGCTTGTATGTCCTTATTAGTCACAAGCTATTCAGGCGCCCCGAAATGCCCGTCTCAATTCGCAATCCTATACAAGACCGTCATTCTTGTTGCTGAACAGTGCCTGCCGGGCTGATTTCCCCACCACCCCAGCTAGGATACACTTTCAGTCTAAACCTTCTGTGCAATCAGTGTGAACTTGGTTATATAGACGAGGAGAGCCTGACAATTTGGTTCGATCCTCTTCCTTCTCCACTGGAATTCTACCTAGCCGAAAGTTCTCAGCTTGGCGCGCTGCACTGTGTTGACTTTGGACAATCATGTCTCGTAAGTTAAATATACTTCTTCTGGCACTGTCCTCTAAGCTGTAGCCCCATGCAGAATATCTTGGTAAGCGAAGGGGTTTTAGTAGAGTTATCCCGTTGTTACTTCTGTCAATCGTAAGCATCAGCACTTTGTCCTATGATAATCTACTGACCAGCATTGACACCTTCGCTAGTCGTTCTTAGCCTACCGAACTATGCTCGCGCCACTATTCGCAATGATGGCGGACCCGAGGGCCAAGGACGGGCCACCGTCTCCTACTTGGGAGTACACGGGATACGCCGGGCTAGACGCAACATTATCTATGCTCGTCAACTTTTTCCTCTCGTCTTTCGAGAACGGGCGTTTCGCCATGATGCCCGAGTTTATCGCCTCCGTCGGACCCGCGATTGTTGTCCCTACAATTGAGATGCGTAGATCTGGTTATCGGGCGCCAGTTGTTTCTGCGTTCATGCTCGCTCTTGGATACCTCTACCAAAGCTGTGGAGGAGCTGGCCTGATTCTACCCCTTTGGTGGGCGGCATTTCTGCTGCTCTCTGGCGGGGAAACAGCACTACTCCGCCCGGCATATGCTAGAGCGACACTCGTGGGTTACTTCTTGGGCTATGTAGCACCTTCAATGGCCATGACCGTCTATCAAACCCCCGGGGCTATTGCAATCTGGCAGTTTTTCCCAGCACATGTTCTCCTGACGCAGGCCCTAGCACTCATCATCCAGTTTCCTCTAGCCGGAAAAGACTTTGGTTCATCCCACAAGGCCCTTCAAACTATCCACACCTTCAACTTCGCTTGGTCGGCGGTAACGCACGCATATACTCTATTCCAAGCATCTACCTCTGCTTCTCCGCTCGATTCGCTCATGGACTCATACGTACCTAGCTACTCCTCCGCGCCGGTTAGGTTTGTGGAGGCTGTTAGTCAAGCATTCTGTAAATGGGATCACGTCTACATCACAGCTACGACTTTGTTCGTCGGCTTGTGGTACTTGCGAGGCGCACACCAGAGACTCCTCGCCTTTGGTTCATTTGTCCTCGGGTCGCTGTTGTTTGGAACAGGAGCGGGGTTATCAGGCGTTTGGATGTATAGGGAAAAACAGTTGGAGAAAAGCGAGAAGGCGCCAACAGCGCGACTAAAACAGAGCTAGCTTCAATGGCGGTCGATTCATGAATGACGCTATTCCATCCAGAAAATGTTTTGATATCAAAGTTGTTGGTGTATCAAGTATACAAATCCTCTCACGATATTGTGAATCACGCCGTAAAACATCTCGTACGCTATTTTGAGTATTTGAGCCTTTCATTCTGGTTATATATACCAAGCTATACACTGGTGTTTAAATGTATCATGTGTACCAAGCTGATGATGCCTGGACAAGACTTGTTGGTACTGTATAGCATCATGTCAGATGATGTAAGCGTGCAGCAGCTGAGATCAGCTGGTCTCACCCACAACCATCATGGCTCTTATTGCGTTAACCGATTTAGTGACAGAAAATTCCAAGAGTTATGATATACTAGCCGACAGGAATCTGTGTTGCCTCTCTCATGGATAACTAGTTTCATGGTTGATATGTTAAGCTGCGCTATCTGGTTAACGCTCGGGTTTCATCTTCTGAGAGTTCTCGCGAGTCGCTTATACGTCCGCGTCGCTCAACTCATGTGCTCAACAGCTCTTCCAGACTACCCTGCTCTGCTGCTTGTATGTTAATCCGCGCCTATCCGGTTCAAACTTCCATAATGGTGCAACTATCTCACTTCCTGTCTTATTACATCGAACTTGATTTGATCCAGGCTGAACGCGATTTTTCACCTGCTTGCACATTGAGCCCGAGATGCCCCTGCGACCGACAGCCATCGTGCCTTCATTATACACCGGGGCACGGTAAAACAATAGCCGTAGTCTTGTGACCCGCCATCCATGTGTGTCCTTCGGAAGTTGGCAGGGCTTGGGAGCGCCAGAATAGCTCGCCTACAGAAAACGGCCGGGGTGCCTTGGGCCCAAAAGGAAACGTACAAGATCCATGGCTTTACTTGGGCATTGTCTACAACAGGTCGGCGTTATGTGAGCGCGATTAACGGGGGTTCAAGAAATTGCGCTTGGCATCGTCTGATCTCGAAGTTTGTCGGATAAGTAGAGAGTATGTGGGCTTGTTCAATACTAAAATTATCGCCATGTTGGCCGGGAAATAGCGATTTTAGAGGAGTATATATGATGCACTGGGCGACAAGGGAATAACCAGCAGCACACCGTCCACCCTCTCTACGATCGTAGTCATGCGTTTCACCACTGCTACTCTCGCCCTTGCGCTCTCTCTTTACGCATCGGCTGCTCCGGTCGAGCGCGCCTCGGGTGTGACGCCAGTCGACGCTGCCACTATCGCGAGCTTTTCACCGTACGCCAATTTCGCTGCTGCTACATACTGCTCCGGCACAGCGAATTGGTCGTGCAGTGAGTCCTTACAATTGAGAATGTGACGTGAGCTACATTAACGAATTCGATTTTAGCTGCTTGCAAGAAAGTTCCTGGATTTATTCCCTATGCGACGGGAGGGGATGGCAATGTTATCCAGTACTGTAAGCTTGCTTGGATCCATACAAACTATTTTTCTCTCTAATATTGCCTGCAGGGTATGTTGGCTGGTGGCCAGCTGGCAACTCGGTCGTTGTTGCCCATGAGGGTACTGACCCTACCCAATTGTTAGTAACGTTCATCATTCTTGTGAGGTTTACGTTTTGCTAACTTTTGCGGCGAATGCAGGGTGTCAGTCGCTACCGATGCCAACGCCTTGCAAGACCCACTGGATCCTGCGCTCTTCCCGGGCATCCCATCCTCTGTCCTTGTGCACTCTGGGTTCATGAACGCCCACTACCCTGCTGCACCAACCATACTTGCTGCGGTCAAGAAGGTCATTGCTGAGAGGAAGGCGACCAAAGTGACAGTCAGTGAGTAACCGTTCAACAAGAATATTATCCCGTTTTGGAACCACTCACCACCGTCGCACCTATGATCGATAGCTGGACACTCGCTCGGAGGAGCCCTTGCATCCCTTGATGCGGTCTACTTCAAGACGAATTTGCCGAGCACTATCTCTATCAAACATGTTACCTATGGCCAGCCCCGCGTAAGCTATAATATTCCAGCTGATGCCGTCCATGTATCTTATACATTCTCTTCTCTCAGGTTGGAAACCAGGACTTTGCCAACTGGTTTGATAAAAATGTGAGACCATATCTGCGCCTATCATTTTCCGGACTCCAGGCTAAAGTTACAATTAGATCCTTGACTCTACACGTATCACGGACAAGTATGATATCGTCCCGATAGTACCAGGTAAGCTTAAATGCGGTATCCTACTCCTACGAGCTGAAACTTATGCGTTTTGTATAGGTCGGGGCTTGGGATACCATCATTCCAGCGGTGAAAAACACATCAAATCCGCCGGGGTTTGGAATACTTGTGCCGGTAAGTTGTAACTCCTACCAACCATGGCACCAAACATCTCAACCATCATGCATCGGTCTAGGCCAAGACAACACCAGCACCGATTGCTCGACGGGCGCTGTTCCAAACATCTTCGTTGGCAGCATCACCGATCATTTGGGACCGTACGAGGGCGTCTGGATGGGCACGATCTACTGCTAAGTGCAGGAAACTCTGGCTAGAACAGGGTAGACAACTGGTTACAGCTCGGCACGCGTTTTTTCGAACACTTTGTTTATTTTGGGTTTTATGGGGGAAAGCAATAAAATGAGCTATCATTTTCAGTTTAAAGAGGCTGGTTGATTAGATTGTGCGAACATTTGCCACGTTACGATACGGGTTTTTGGGCCCCACGTTCGAGGGCATGTGCCTCGGATAGTGGACTCTGGTTTGTTGGTCGATGATGTTCTACAGTCGGGCCTCTTGACTCGCAACCCCTTGACTCGCAATGGTTGATAGGGACTGAATTGGTTCAGGCCCAAAAGAGTGCGGGGACATTCAATTTTTCATTGAATTTTAGTGCAACTTCTTCTCGATGTCGTTGCGAGCCAAGAGGTCCGACTGCACCTGTATAACGAGCGTGCGGCTCCACCATCGATCGACCGACCACTTTTCAGCATATATGCGTTTGTTTTCTCAGACCAAATAGGGGTAGGACCTGATGTTGCCCGCACTGATATTCCATGCCTCATAGTCTCGGTGCAGTAGTAGATCCAACGGCTCTGCCTCTGCGTTCTGCGCACGGGCCGCTCTTTGATCCTCTATCTCATAAATTGAAGGCGGAGATTTCCTAGGTGTAGTAACTCTTATGATGTAAGAGGCTCGAGTATATCTGGGGTGCATAAGCATGAAGACTCACAAGACGCGGTATTCTAGGGGATGCAACAGGATTCTTGACGCGCCGAAAATGAAATCGACCGCATCCAGCTGTATGCGGTATAGCGGGCTATAGCCCGGATATTGACTCTTGGTACAATATGACTTAATGCACTTTTGTACTTGAAACCATACGACAATCGAATATTTTCATCCACAAGTCCAACCCTATCGAGTTGCCTCCAGAAGCAAGAGCGGGATCTGTTTGGCTCAGGTCACGTGTTCTTCTCAATCTCAGCCTTGTACCAAATCTGTCTCACCAAAGTTCTATGCATATTGTACAAAACGTACAAAAACTTCTACACGATAGCACATCTCAAAAAAGCACGAACAACAACACGACAGCAAGTTACAAAAAAGTCCGAATACCCAACCCCACCACTCCCCACTAGCCCCTCAAATGATCCCTAACACCCTCAATCCTAACCTCCGTCTTGCCCATCTTCTCAACCGCCTGCACACGCTCCATCGCGCTATCGACCAACCACTCGGTCTTGAGCCCGCCCGTGCCGCCCTCGACGTCGGACGGGTTGTCTTTGGTTTGGAGTACGACGGTGGGGAGGATTGAAAAGTTGATGGTGAGGTCGTGGTAGTTTAGGTGGATGAATGTGTGGTCTGTGGGGGGTTGGGTTGGATTAGTTTTTGGATGCGGGTGGGGGAGAGGGTGGAGTGTGGTAGGAGGGCGGGTGGAATAAAAAGGGGGATGAGAGAGACGGGGAGGGAAGACTAACCGATAGGTCTAGAATACGCGAAACGTTCGCTCCGGAGGAACCTAACCATTTTACGCGCGCCTTGTTTGGAGATGGCGTATGCGTGGGTGCACATGGTGTGCGTCGAGCGGTGGAGAGCTGGTGCGCGTTTGAGTTTGGGTTTACCCCATTCGTGGGATTGGCAGTGGCCTGTGGGGTCGAGGTTTTGTTAGTCTTGCAGAGAGGGAGGAAAGAGGAAAGGGGAAGAGTGATTAAAAAAAGGAGAGAGTGGAAAGGGGGAAGGGAGGAGGGTACATACCGAGCATGACGATATCCCAGTCCTTAGGCAACGCAGGCCACATATCTCTCAGCCTCTTTTCGAGATCGAACTCCATGTCGACGTCGTCTTCGAGTACGATGACTGTGTCGTCTGGGCCGTCTGCAATTTCGCGCATTACCTATACATAACGTCGCGTTTCAGACAAGTTGGATGGAGAGTAGAGTGTGGGCTAACCTGGTAGTGCGAGTACCAACAGCTCACTGCGCCCAGTGAGATGGGGGTGGGCATGGTGATGTTGAAGCCGCCCATGTGGGTGAGAGGTTTCCTATAATGTGGGGTGAGGTGAGTATCAGGCTAGGTCGGGTGGAGTGGACTGGCGTACCGTGTATCGGGGTTTGGGACGGGTGGAAGAGGAGGAAGACGCGCATATCGCGGGTCGTCGTGCAAAGACCAGATATCCGCGTTTTTAATCCCTGTCAAACTAAATTAGCCACCTCGACGCGCTCGAATTCAACAACTCACCAACAGGCTCATCCGGCACACCCTCCTTCAACATCTTCTCCACCTCGTCCGACCACGCAAAATTCAAATCGGGCACCACACTCTCAACCCCCTTGCGACTCTCCTCCCTCACCCACCTCACCCGCTCGCGAATCTCAAACACGCGCGGATCGGCCGTATCGATCGCGTCGAACCAATCAAACTCGAGCCCCATCGCGCGCCGGAGTCGTTCCATGTGTGCGCGGCGGTCCGTGCGCCGCGCGAGACCGATGACGATGATGCGCGACGCGACGCCGAGGTGTGGGTGTGGAGTCGATGGGTTTAGGTCCAGTAGGGTTGATAGGCGTTGGCGGAGTGGAGAGGCGTTGGCTAGGGATGGGTTCGAGGCGTGGAGGGATAAGAGCTGGGGGTCGGATAGTTTGAGTACTGCGTCGGTTGTAAGGGGCACATTGGACCTCGAGTGCCAGAGCGCAGAAGGGTGCGGGACGTGTTCGGGGCCGAGGAAAAAGTAGAGGATGAGCGTGCAGAGGATGATACCGATTGCGACGGGCGTTGTGCGGTGCCCTGCCATCGTTGTCGTTGCAAGATTTTTTTTTTTTTACTTGACCGAGCTTATCTTTGTTCGGTCCCGGTTCCTGGGCGGTTATTCGGTGATCAGCGGTTAATGAGCTCGGGCACTGCCACCGGAGATTAGACTCGGTCTCGACCACCACACCCCGCTATGTCGATTGAGAGTCGGATGTTGGGAGCTGTCTTGGGAGGCGCGTTGGGCGACGCAATTGGTCTCTTTATGGAATTCCTTTCTCGCTCTCATTCGATAGAGCTCTACGGCTCCAATCCATCTTTTTCTCTCCAAATTCCACCTCCACCCGGCCAGACTGGAATGAAACAAGACCGACATAGGTCGATGTTCGCGCCTTCGGGATGGACAGACGATACAGACCAGTCTTTGCTCATTCTGTTATCTTTTCTAGCTAGTGGGGGCACAACTATTGATGCAATGGACTTTGCGAAACGGTTAAAGTTTTGGGTGAACAACGGGTTGAGGTGTTTGGATCGGCTTCCGCTCGGACTTGGACGGACTGTTGGGAATGTGGTTAGAGATGAGGGGTTTGAGGGCAATCCAGTTGGGACGGCTGTCAAGTAGGTATTTCATCGTTTTTATGCAGATTTCATTTATGGGTGTTGTAGGTATTGGGAAGCAACGAACCGATTCGTGGCTGCAAACGGAGCAGTAATGAGAACAGCTATCATCGGAGCTCTTCTCTTCCCAGACCGGGACGGCGTAAACGGGATAGACAGAGCGATGCACGCTGCTGTCCAAGTCGCCGCCACGACTCATCCCGATCCAAGGTCTGTCCCCACTCTCAAACTCACCTCATGCCTCGACTAATATAATCGGATCAGATGTCTAGCGTCGTGCACGATCGTAACGGCTCTCATAGCAGCTGTACGTCCCTTTCTCACCTTTTTTCAACTCATTTCTTTAAGATTATATTGTTTTAATTTAGACAATGCGTAACGAGTTACACACCATCTCCGAGTTCAACGCGCTCGTCCACCGCGCTATCGAATTCATTCAATCCCCTCCTTCCGTACCTTCTGATCCTTCCGCATATACACCAACCCCGCTTTCGGATCTTCAAAAAACTGAACTGCTTGAACATGTGTATGCTGTAAATCTTGAGTGGTTGAAGTTGGACAACAGACAGTATGTTTTCGTTTTATTCCCTCGTACGAAATAAAGAGAAAAAACTCATCTAGTAATATTATGGTGCGACAGAGAAATAGGATACACACTTAAATGTCTCGGAGCGGGCACATGGGCACTTCGACAAGCGCTCGAAACGGGCGAGGATCAACGTGCTGGGCTGTTCGAGCGGTGTATTACGGAGATTACGATGCAGGGCGGGGACGCAGATACGTCAGTTTTCTCTCCCTCTTTCTCCCCTCTCTCATCTATGCGATTAATCCTAAACTTTTTCGTGGAACAGAAACGCAACAGTCGCAGGATCACTCCTAGGCGCATACCTCATCATCACGCACATTCCTCAAAAATGGATTGATCATTTACGGGACGTCGAATGGCTAGCTGATAAAACACGTTGCGCTGCGTACTTTGTTGATCCTTCCGGGGGTTCGAATATGGAGTATAACCGGACAGAGGATACATATCCGGAGTATAACTGGAGAGAAGATCCAGATGTGTTGGTTGATGGAGGAAAGGGGGCGTTTACGGAGGATGAGATTAGGAAGAGGTATGATGAGCTGTTGTGTGAGGTTGGGAGGAGGGTGAATGATGGGATTGAGTTGCCCGGATTAAAGGGGAAGAAGACTAAAAACAAAGATGGTTGTATTGTTTGTTGATTCATGCCACTAGTACGCACAACATATCCTATGATTCAAATCAGATCTCGTATACCCAAACAACCCCATCGTCCCCAGCCATCCACACCTCTTCACACTCGGCACATCCAACAACAGTTCGAACGGGCGAACAGTCCGGTCCGCCTGTGTATTCTGCTACGACTTGGAATTCAAACGTATCGGAGTTGGGTGGGTGGATGAGTTGGAGGTGGTATGGGAGGCCGTCGGTTGTTGTGATTAGGATGGTTGGGTGTGTGTCTTGAGAATGTTGGAGGTTGTCAGTATGCGAGGCGGGATATGAGCGGGAGGGGAGAGGGGCGACGTACTGTCAGGAGAGGGTGGTATGAATTTAATGTCTGATACACCTGCACCATTCCGTACACAGCTTCCTAATTGTCTAACATCCGCGCCTCCGTCACGTATAGAGCAGTTGTAGAACGAAAGCACCCCGTTTCGGGAACCCGTTACGACGAGATGCCGCCCGCCAGACTCGGGGTACGTGTACAACGCAATTGCATCCAAAGCACCATACGTTTTTGTCGCAGCCAAAGACGAAGACGAAAAGATAGTTGTCCTCGTCTCAACGTCCACTAGATCAAAATAACCAGACTGAAGCGCCATAGCTACGACCGTCCCAGAACTAGACACCGATAAAGCAGTAATCGGTACGTCTCCCGACGATCTGAGCATTCCGAGCTGCCGACCTCTACTGGGGGAGATATCCCAAATTCGGAGTGTACCGTCTTTGCTGGCTGATATGGCTTGATTTGATGTGTTGGGTATGAGTGAGAGGGATGTGATGGCGCGTGTGTGGGATGTTAGACGGAGTGGAGGAGTCGGGGTAGGAGAGGATGGGGAAGTGAGTGAGAGGGTGAAATCCTCCGAAGCGCTCAAAATATTTCCTATCCCGACAAGTTTAACGCCGGACACAGCAGCCTTGTGCACCATTCCTAACACCGCCGGAGTCTCCCCCTTTTTACCCAAGACGATAGACCCGTTTCCGAGTCCGGCGACCCAACTTCGGCCGTCGGGCGATACGTCCAGACTGGTTATACCGTAATCGAGTTTCGAGGGGGTTTTGGTTGTTGTTGGAAGAGCTGGGAGGGCGATTGTGCGAGATGGGAATCGGATTGTTCGGGTGTGGATGTGGAGGGATGTAGTGTACGGGAAGGTACCTCATGTAATTTACCTTGTGTAATTTACCGACGTAATTTACCTGTAAATTACCGCTCTCCACTGACGGGAGGTTTTTGACAAAGGTGTCACGAACTACGTAATCGG